>CM020040.1:9521848-9596848 GCA_009769605.1 Bucorvus abyssinicus
AATGGGCCTTTTGAAAATCCCAGCGTTTTTAGGCAGTATGTCAATAAATAGTTTTTTCAGGATGGAGAATATTCCTGTTCAACCCTATGCATGGGGGTTAATCCCAATAAAGTTAAATTTTTCTAGTATCTAAGTATATTTTATAACAATAAAATAGCCATTTGTCAAGGTGCAATGAAAGACACTTAAGTTTTCTAGAAGTTTCCCATTCATGCGGTACTGAATTCTTGACTATTCATAATCATAAAAACAAAGCCCTTTCAGACGGCAGACGCTGTACAAGGAGAGCTGGTTATTTAGAGCAGGAGTGATTTGGCAGAGCTAGTATTGTTTGTCGTCCCATACAGAAGGTAATCTAGAAGACATATTTTTTAAAAATAATTTTTCCATATATCTTCCTCCTCCCCCAGCTGAATGAATTTAAAGTCAGAGGAGATACCCATTGATTATTCCGGATTCAAGGATCAGGAAGAGGTTAATTAGGGGCTGATAAAAAGTTCTCTGGGGCAGGGGTCATGTCTTTTTATGCATTTGCACTATGACTAATGCAGTGTCCCCCGGAGCCTACTGGGGCTGTGGGGTTTTTCCATGATGTAAATAATATTAAATTGCAGTTTAGAAAGCGTGAAAATGGGTTTGATGGCAGTTTTTAAAGACTTTACCTTTTTAAGAGCTGTTTTTCAAATTTCTGGCGCAATTTGAATGCAGCAAAAGTGTTGTTTTCTCATTTTGATTCCTTTAGAGAGTTTTTATCAGTGAAAGAGTTCTCCTGTACTGACATAAATATAATCTTAGACTTAGCAGAGATCCTTCTGAGCTCTGTAGAGCCCTGTGGATAAAACCATCAGGCAGTCAGAAATGCTTATGCCTCTTCTGGGTGTTTGGATCTTTTTTCTCATTGGAGCCAAGATGCATGAAATGAATGTACCTGAAGAGGTAAGTACATCTCCACACTACCTTGCAGGAAGGGGTTTTGGACCACGAATCTGGAGGTCATATGGAAGAACTATCCCTGACTGTCCTTCTTGGCAAATTATCATCTGTATTTTGCAGATCACTGAGGGGATGAGGTAGACAACAATGGCGTGCAAGCATCTCCTGTAGCATCTACTAAGTGCAGGTGTCACAGACAGCATGATGATGGGGAGGGATAGCGTCAAATAAGTAATAAAAATACTGTGGGTGTCTGATACTGTAATTTTGTTGTGTTTGTTGCTGGTAACTCTTTGCAGACTCATGAATTTATGTGCCCCTACAAAGGACAAACAAGAAGGATCATCTGTCTTATGAGAAGTCTTGATCTTCCTACTGCCCACCTTAAAGAGAAATGGGACAGCAAGAGAAGCAAATAGTAACAAACAGTATAAAATAACAGCTAGGGAGAATATATGCTTTTTGCAACATTTAAATTAACTCTGATAATATTCCTAAAAATGCTGCTTCTATTAGATGGCTATGAGCAACCGTACGCATTTCTGTTCGTACGGGTTCACAAAATTAAAAAGCCAGTTGTATGATTAGTCTTAAGAGCTTGAAAATGGTCTTCCAGATGCTGATACAAGCACAGATTTGCAATTCCCAAAACAAAATTTAGCCTTTAACCATGAAAAAATGGTGTCTGTCCCTGGTTTTATGGCTTTATTCTTGTTCTAGTGAATAGTGACTTTCTTGTTGCCTTTCCCCCCCTTCCTTCCTACCCTACAAATAGTTGCCCAAGTAACTAATTTTCTTTGATTCTCTGCTAAGCTAGTCATGTCTCTTTCTCTTTCTTTAGCTCTGGTGCAAAAAATATTCCTGAAAGTGAGAAAGCCAACAGTTCTCAAATCAAGATTGAACCATCAGGTTTTTCCGTCATCATCCCCATATCGTTTCTATGGCTTTACAGAGACATTTCAAACTTTATTTCTCTCTATCATCTTGTGCTTTGTTCATTCCTGCAGGTTATAATGTCTATGCCCAACCTGCTAATGTCCCCTGAATTATTTTGTGGTCTAGCATGGCAGATGATGTCTTCACACTTTGCTCTTGGCTTTTGCTGTCCCTGATACCTTCATGCTTCATTCAGAATTCTTTGCTTTGATCCAGGCCAAAAAGTGATTATAGATTGTGTCTGCTGGCAAATTTGGCTTGCTTTCCTGCTTTCCTTGAGACTCATGAGCATGGCCAAGACAACGGGAGAAGACCTCCAGCCACAGGCCTTTCAGCCCTTTCCGAGGCACGTGGTAATCGGTGAAAAATCCAACGTTGGTCATGGCTTATTGCTTAAACGCACGCTGTAACTTTGTCTCTTCCTTCTCTGCTAAGGGGGTTTGAGTAGGATACAGGAAAGAAAATAAAAGTGGCATTTTCTACAGGAAATGGCCCTCACAAATGTGTCTCTGCTAATAATTACCGAGCTGGTTTGTTTTGTTCAATGCACTGTCTTGGTTTTGGATCCACATCAAGAGCAACGTATGCTCTTCACACTAAAATATGTGCATATCTGATTTTTGACAAAAAAATTATTTGATTGATCTCTTCCTACCCTCTCCCCTCCCCCTCATTCTCTTCCTGCTTTTTTTGCCCATTTCTTTACTAATTCCGTAATATAAGTAAGCCCCCTATTATGAAAGAAATCCAAATTAATTTAAATATAAAATATAAAGAATTAACCTTACAGCAAAACAGATAACAGAAAAAAGAGCTATTTTTTCCTCTGTCAAGTGACAGCCTTCTCGTTTATTATCATTTTAACAAATTAAGTTGCAAAATTGGCATTATTTCAGAACTGTACAAAATGTAATGACTTTGTGAAATATATTGAATTTTTCAAGTATTAAAAATCCCTTAGTTTTGAAAATGAATCACTGGAAATGATCCTTAAGAATCCAAAGTTTTTTTGTGCCATTTCTATACTATGCCTGCACGAAATCTAATGGCATTTGCTGAGTTAATCCTGGATATTCCATTGTTTTGGTATTTGTACTCTGTTAGTTAAATACAACATGTGTGAGAAAATCAAAGGGAAGTGATGTTGTTAAAATAGGAGAAAATATTTATCCCTTAGATGTAAGAAATACCCGTCACCCAAAATAAATCTGGCTTAAACTCTTTAAGTCTTAAATCAAATAAGTTTTAAGTTAAAATAAGTTTGCGGTGTTAAACCTCTCTCCCTCTAAAAGTACACATTTGCGTGTGTGTGCACATGGGTGTGTCCCTGCACGAAAGAGAACGACATGTATAAAACTGAATTCCATTCAGCCCTGTTTAGAGAATGCCGATATGTAACGGCTACCACGCAGGTAGGTCTGACTATAAAGACATAATGTCGTGTACGATTCAGCAGTTCTGGAAAAGCTGGGGAGGAGCTTCACCTGAAGCATGGTTTCTCTTTTGCTTTGCTGATAGATGTGAACAAATGCAAATGCCCGGTTTAGAAGCACAAGCCCAGGGGCCAGCGCGAGCGTAGCTGGCAGAGGCAGTTGTGGTGCTCTCGGTGCCAGCGGGCCGTCAGCAGAGGTTGGGCTAGGGGTTAGCGCAGGGCGAGGGACCGGCTTTTCCAAAGGGGGCAGAGGATGAGACCTGAGGTGGGAAATGCTGCGGTCTAACGTTCCGGCAGGATGGAAGAGAAGCCAGGGAGAGTCAGACTCACAGAATGGAGGCTGTTATCTGATGAGGTCATTGTCACACATCTTATAACTCCAAACCACGGGTTCTTGTCAAAAATGAAAAAGATGCATAGACGTGGGAAGAGGTACATGAATGTTTGCCCCTCAAGCTTGCTCTCTTCACACTTGTTCACATATCACGTCACTTCAGCTGCCTCTGTGCCATGAGCCACCTGCTAGAAAAGTGGTGGAGCTGGTTCTGTCCCCTTGGTGCGTGCATGATAAAACTTGCCAGTATTTGCTCAGTCCTTGCTAGCATTTTCTCTCCACCAAACCCTTCTAGAAGCATTACCTGTTAACATGCCTTTCTGAGGACCACCTCTGTTCTCTCCTCTCTCTTGCCTTTGCCTGTCCTTCGGATACATCTGTGTCTTTGAGAGAGTGCCCTTTTTTCTGTTGGCAGCCCTTGCATAGGTGTAGTGTGTTGTGCTGCCTCTCCTCTCTGTCTCACTCTATTCTCTTTCCTGCTGATGAGACCCATGTTGCTTTGGCAGAAAAACTAAAATACAGTAGTTCATCAATCCAAACTCCACAATGATGAACTTGTCTGACAGCAGGGGTTTGGCTGAAGGTGATTTTGACTATAAGCCTGACTTATTTTCTCTTGAAAGTAGAAAAGAACTGCAAGACTTTATGTCTAATATAGATTTCACAAAGTATTTTGGAAAAAACCCCTCTGTCTTTATGCGTGGGTAGTGTAGAGAAATTGCTTGAATTGGAAAGATACGGGGAACAGCACTGGTGCCAGTGCACGTCCTCCTTTGGAAATGGTGAGTGCTGTGTATCTCGTTCTCTGGGGATGCAGGGATTCCTAGCCCAGAAGCAAAACGACTGTTGCAAGAAATCGCTAACTGGTGCCACCAGGGTTAGCGTCCTATGTGCAAAATAGAGAGAGATGCAGCTGCAGGAGAAATGCCTGGGTCTTTTACAGTTTTGCAGACAAATCTGGAGGATCTCAAGTGACAGTATAGGAGGCAAAAGCTAATCTATTCTGGACATAGTAAAAAAAACCACATCAGGATGGACTACAAGCAGTTTGGGAGGGTGCCTGCTCCCCCCCACCTCTAATCTTCCATTTCATAATTACTTAAAATGTTGTTGAAAATTCAGTACTAAAACCAAATTAATCTTGATATTCTATATAAGAATTCCTGTTGTACTTTTTTGGTAACTCAAAAGCTGATCTCAGTGCCCTTGGGTAAAATCTATGCTCCTTGCAATATTGAACATGATGGTCCTTGCCCTGAAGGTTTCTGCCCTTCACACTAGCAATGCCTGTATGCTGTCGGCACTGAAATAATGGCAAATCATCTGGAAGCCCTCTGGAATCACTTTGTCTTAAAAGGTTGTATTTAAGAGTAAAAAAAAATGAAATCAAATAATCCATTTGTAACGTCATCTGGAAAGGGTTGGAATCCGACAGAGAACTGACGCATAAAGATACTTGTGCACTCCTCATTTGGGGTAGTGATTTAGTGCGCCATGTTTATAACCCTTTTACCGTTAACTGATGTCTAAAATCAAACCAAACCATTGCACCAGCAGGCCAAACATCAAGGTAGGGATGACATCTGAGCATGCCGATGGCTGGGAGAAAAGCCCGCACTTCCCTTGAAGTTCCAACATCAAAGATGACGAATAACTCTTTTCTCCATGTTCCAGTTTTGCACATCATCTGAGTATCCTTTGGCAGCAACAGTTGGCCCAAGCCTTGGAGCAGCAGCTGGTAAGTCCAGAAGCGGAGCTGTGATGCCTGTGGCATCAGATGTACTGGAAACCCTTCTAAACTGTATTTTGAAGTTTCAGCATTTGTGTGGACCTAATTATAAGACATATATTTCATTCATAGGCTGTGTGTCTGATTATGCGTGGTAGCATGGCTGATACCAGAGCTGAGTCGTTACTGGCTGCACTTTAAGGAGAGGATGCGGTTGGCAGCATGGAGTGACATGATACAGGTTTAGCCTGTGACCAGGCCAGGAGACTGAACTGCAGCTCAATGAGCTGTTCCTGGCTTTTCCCTTGATTTGCTGCATGGCATTGGACAAGTCAGTTAACCCCTTCGTGCAAAAGTGATGCCATGATTAAAGTGGTATCACTAGCACCTGCTCTGGGTATTAGCATATGTTGAGCACTTCAGGATTTCTGTCTGCTCACGAGCGCACATGCATATACGTATATGTGCATGTAAACAAAAAAGCATTTGTTTTATATATATATAAAAGATACATCTATAACCCTCCCACATAAATATATGTGTATATTTACACACATATGTATTCTATATATGTATGTGTTTGTGAATGCACATGCAGAAGCATTTGGTTATAACAGTATGATTTTACATGGTAGAGTCACCACATCTGAGGAATATTTCGGTATTACAAATTGAGCTTCACTGATTCCAAGTCTTGGCTCTCAGAAATCACAGCCAGTTTGTCCCTGTCTATCCCTTCCTGGTCATTTTGGTGTGCTCGCTGCTGTTCTCTGTTGGTGTTGCTGACGGCGTTGGTACAAGGCTGCATGGCATTCGTGTAGCAGGCTCTTAGGGAGGCGGTGTGAGCTCTGCCATTGGAGGCTGTTCTGACGCTACCTTTGAGTCTGGACATAATCATTTAATGTAATTGTTCAGTGTAGCAAAAAAGCTAACAATTCACTCACTCCTGAGGATGCTAGCATTGGGGGGAAAAAAGAAAAGGCATTTAACTTTAGCAGTCCCTTAAGAATGGCTAGGAAATTGAAGGCAGCCTTAACTGTGGAAGACCCTGGGATTTAGAACTGCAGTGTTACAGGGGCCCTGTGGAAAGTGACTGCTTGGAGACTCCTGCAACGCCTTGATACAGTGGGATGAATTGTATTACCATTTATGCCTGTAAAATCCCTCCTCATAATGGATAGGGCCCACTGGCATAAGAGTCAGGTGTTCTTGGAAACTATGGTAAAACCCTGGAGCATTTAAATATTGTTTTCAGTGAAGCCAGGATGCCAGTGATGTCAGTAGATCACAGTAAAATTTATTCATTGGATCATTTAGATGGGAATCTTTAGAGCAATGTCTTGGAACTAGGTAACCGTTAAATTTGAGTGAAAATCTCAGCCCAACTGCTTCAGATTCTGTTAAAAACTTTAGTCCGATGCTTTAGCCACATAAAGTTCAATGGCTCCACTTCTGTTACAGGTATCAGTGAATAATAATAATTAAAAAAATTGAGTTGTGCAATGCTGAATCTGCCTAGAATACTTGTTATACATTTATAAAATAAACCCTAATGGCTTTCTGGAGTGGTTATGGTGTAGTCTGTCAATGTGTATTAAGATTACTATGATAGCACGTAGCCTTTATGATAAAAGCATGCAAATTAACATGGAAATCTGCAGGACTGTGCATATTTTCCTGTAATTTAATACAAACAGGTCCGGATTAACAGAATGGCGTGCACAGAAATCGCATGTGCACATTTTTGCATGTGCATTTCTGACCTTAACCAATGAGCGAGAGTGAGGAACAGCTCACATGGCTCAGATCTGCACCGAGGTCTGCGAATCCGCATGCCAAATGAAACACAAGGCGACTTCTGATGGCCAAGTTAACCATCAAAAAGGTTTTTTAATGGAAATGCTGTCACATTCTTAACTAGAGTACTGCTGCCAGGCATCACATCAATAATGCAAACTTTGGAAGACAATCTTGCAAACTAAATAGCCAAGAATTCTGAAGTATTTCTAGAAAGAAAAAAAAAGAAAAAAGGTGATCATTATGAAGAGGGGGGGAAAGCCATCAAGTGAAATTTAATTTTGCATTCAGATTTATTATTGCTCTCTATTCTCAGTGTTGAAATGCCTGTTTACTTGCAAAGGGCAGTTTCTTTCCATAATGAATCATAGTAACACTTAAATTAAGCACAGTAAAAGAATGGTTAATGTCATAACACGCTGACAATTTAACCTGGCCAATATTTTTATTGCCTTGTACAATAAACCTAACAGAGCACAACTTGCTTTTTGACTGGTGGAAAATCGGTTATGAACCGCCAGGGAATGACCAATTTTTCAAATGCAGCCATTCAGTCACACTATAGCCCCTAATACTTTTTTTTTCTGTACACTATTGCTGTTATAATCTTTTGAGGATATTTTATCATGGCAATAACCTCCTCAAAATCAGTCTTTACTGCAGTTAATGACTGGACAGCTGGAGCATTAACTGGCCTTGGCTTTGCCTCTAGCCATTAACTAACAAACCAGTTGTTATCTGCAGGTAACAACCAATTTCTTGTAGAATTTTCTTGATAAAATATCTCACTGGATAAAAGTTGGGTTTTTTTTTCCCCCTTCTTTTCCCAGCTAAGATCTAGCAAGTGCAAGATGATATGTAGAGAAAGAACTGCAGAGAAGTAGCAGTAAGTAATAGTCTTGTGAAAAGTCAAATTATAACCCCAAATCCGTGAAATGTTGATTGTTTACTCCTGCCAGAATTTCTGTAACATTGATGAGAGACTGCTCTATTATGTCTTGGTCACTCGAGTGCAGCGCACAGTCCTGACTTCAAGAGTGGACTTTGGGGGCTGAGTCACCAAGCACCACAAGGGACGGTGCCCTGCCTGGGCCACTGCACGGCGGAGCCTTCCTCGGGGGAGACACGAAAGCAGAGGCATGGCAGCTACTGGCCACTCAGGCAGAGACGTAAGAAAATGGAGACAGTTTTTAAAGTGCCTTCCATCTTCCAAGCAAATACCAAATAAAGACATGAGATGAATTCTGTATATTTTATACGTAATAAAATGGGCATTATTTTTGAGGGCCCTCATAAAATTTTAGCCTTTTTGCTTGTGGTTTGAAGTTGTGAAATGTTAACCTCTGTTTTGTTGCGCCATTATTTCAAAAGGAGAGTTAGCAGATCCGGAATCAATCAGCACGTTACCGGGGGTGTTTAAAGCACAGATTCATGGCATTGTTAAATAGTAGCAGAATAAGTAAAATGTACAAATGAAACACCCATAAAAAGCCAAGCTCTATCATGCCATAAACAATGATGCTTTAAAACTGTTAATAGGCTTAATAACAGTTTATTATTTTACCTTAACCCTTTTTAATGCCTTGTTTTCTCCAGCTTTTCTCTTGGCTGTACTGAGCTGTTAATACCACTTCTTAAGTTTTCCCCTCCAGGTATATTTTCCAGCAGTGAATATGAAGCCGTGCATTTGCTGTGAAGAAACACAGGAGACCCTGCGCTCACAGACCTTCCAGGGCCAGGCTTTGCCATACGGCAAATGCCTTATCATCCGCGGTACTTAGAGAGGATTTCTAAAACCGCAGGTGAAAGTCCTGAATCAGAGGAGCTTGAATGACAGGTTGGTGTTTCCAAGGGGTCAGGGTTCTCCCACGGTGTCCACGCTGGTACCTCCCTCACAGGTCCCACCCGCTCCCTGCTCAGGGACCGTGGCTTGCCCTCCGCTGTGGATTGCTGTGCATTTCCAGGAGTCCTGCAAAGCGTTTTACTGTCTGCCAGAAATACAAATTAATATCAACCAGAATTTCTAACCAAAGAGTCAATCCGAAATCATATTACATTCTGAAATTAGTTTAACCTGGTAAGACTTGGGGGATCCTCCATAGCACGGTTTTATCTTGCACTCGAAATCACTGTGTGTTCTATGCGCGGGCGAGCGCTTTCCTTTCTTTCTGGTATACGTGTAGAACTGTCCCATGCTGTAAGATATTTCATTTGGGCAATGACGTAAGAACAGACCCCTTTCATTGCCTGTGTACTAACTACCAGTATAATTTGCGACTTAAGCATTTCTAGCAATTTGAAGTGATCCAAGGGTTTTTAAATCATTCTTAATTTCATAAGTCTACTCCTTTAATCTCTTTCAAATTACTGAGAATGTAAGGCATTCTAAGCATTTCTGATTATTCTTCACTGCTTTGGCCCCATAAAGCCAATCTTTTCCAAAGTTAAGCACTTAAAAATTTGAAGTACTTCAATAAATTTAAATTGGCATATTCTGTGCATATCAATTTAGAATTATTAGAGCATTAGTGCCTAGGAGTGATGGCTGAGGGCATGCAAACCAGTTCATACATTGATTTTTAATGACTTTTTATTGATTCCGTGCTTTTTAAACTTGATACCCTTAGGTTGCCTCTTACATAGAGTTAACAGATTCGTGATGATACACTAAGTTTGGAAGAGGCATCTTTTTCCTCTTATGCTTTTTCTTTTCTCCTTGTGGCTTATTAGTATAACTCTGCTCAAATGCAAATAGCAAATACACTTGATTTGTGGCTTTAAAAATGGTGATTGTGACTTTAACAGGATATGGCTCCTCATGTTTCCCTGGCTTATCTGTAGACAAAGTTCATGTTCAAACCTTTAAGGGTCTCTCCTCCCCCAGTGTGTGCACTCAGTGCTCACCAGCAATGATGGATGCTCTAGGCCTGCACTGACAGGAGAAATAGGCTTCTTAGTAATTTTTAAATGTCAATCTTAATTTGTTGAGCCAAGATATTGTAGGTGTCATAAAGCACAAAGTCAAAATGTGTCTTAGTACTCTTACATTTTGAAAATTATTCGTTTGTATTATGAAATACACACGCCTCTGCTCTGTAAGTAATCCCACTGTATTTATTAATACTTTGGTATTGTCCCATAAACCAACACCTTGTCTGTGCAACCTGCACTGGTGATAACTGGGGTGAGTGGGTATCATACTGCCATGGTGGCCGCCCTCCTTTGGAGAAGGAGGAAAGCTGGGGATGGTGCACAGGCACAAAGGAAAGGCAGAGAGATCCTTTACAGTGTGGCTGGCCTGGGCTGGCAGGCTGCTGCAGGGGCTGGCTGTGGGGACAGCTGGTGACAGCTTGGGGACGTGCCCAACTAGTGCATTGGGAAGGCTCGGGGAAGCACCACTTTGAACCAGTTACACCACCACCATTCCTTGGGTGTGAGATGTGCTTTTTTCAGAGTTTTCCTATGTGGGTCATAACAGGACAAATGAGAATATTTCTAATAGATTCAATTCTTGTGGGTTTTTCAGTGCTTTCTCCCCTGCTGCTTGGGCTGTTTTGTGAGCTTTTTCGGGAGGCAGTGATTCCAGTTCCATTTCACAGGGAACCAAATGTTCACACTTCATTGCCGTGATGCCGTTGCTTGTAATGCCCCTGCTGAGGATCCTGCCAGAAAGCCTGGTGAGCATCGCATGCAGGTGTCCCTCTCTCCCCCAGCTAGATGTACTCCCCTCTGGCTGCAGCTAAAGCACGTAGTGTCTGAGGAGACATTAATTACTGCTAACTGTGATGGGCGCTTCTGTATTTAGCCTTTGTTTAGGGCAAATTCCTCTGCAATCGCATTGTTAAAAGCCATGGGTCTGTTAAAGTCGGAGTTATTAGGCCATGTGCTTTCTGTGTGTTGTCATAGTCGGAGCACCACCAGTGCAAACGTCTGCGCTGGGCAGGGGAAGTGTTAAGTGAAGAATAAAAACAAGCCCAAATTCCCATTTGGAAACTGCATGCCTCAACAAATACCACTGCTCATAGCAAGTTATTAGCTTCTTGGTTGTAATTCCAGTCCTTTTCAAAAAGGAGGTGGAAAAAAGCATGTAAAAGAGATTTTTGATACTTCACGGTATATTGGATGAACAGCAGAAAGCTCCCCAGCCTGCCCAGTCCCATTTACAGTTTGGATGTGGTTGAGGTAACACTTCTTTCTCCTTTCCCATGTGATTCCCCAAGCCTTCTGGTGGCAGCACCCTAGACACCCCAAAATGCATGTGAATAACACACCTTCAAATTACAAATCTGAAATGTCCCTGTTTTTCTCAGGCCAGCTGTAGGGACCTGTAAGAAGCCTTTTTCTCCTTCCAAATGGGAAGGGGATCTCCACTGTGGGCATTGCGAGGACTCGCTGGTGGGCAGGAACTGGTCTTCCTCCACAGCGTACCAAGGAGGAAAGAATGGCATGTCCCTGGGCGAGAGGGCTGCCAGCCCCACTGGGCTGGCAGGGGATTACCCCCCTGAAGGTATGATGACAAAGTGGGAATTGCAGTTAAATGCCCTCCGGGAGGCTTAGGTGAGCGCTTGCTGGTAGACTTGGCTGAACTGAATTTCCACGTCTGTATCTGAACTGAACATCCTGAAGTTTACTTATCACAGACTGTTACAGCACGTGACCGCGTTACTAACAGCTTACCAATACGTGCAGTCTTCACCTTCTCTTGCTTTCACTCTGTGCCTTCCACAGTCAGGAGATTCAGAGTGAGAAATGCCATTTACATATTTGTTTAGAAGCCACTCTGAGCAACAGCACATTTACTAGTTTGGTTCATTTTTATGGATTTGATTCATTGCTTTTTAAAGCCAATAGAACTCTTTCCATTGTTTGCAGTTGGTTCTGGCTCAGAACTTCTTGGTGCTTTGACAGTAGTTAGTGGGAGCTGAAAGATCTGAAGTTCTAAATCATTATATATTATGGTCTTTGGCAGTGCCTCTTTCTTAACCGTATATGTAATCCCAATATTTGTTGCAGTGTATTTCTGGGGGAGCAGTTTGTATTTTGCTGAATTTTCACAAGTATGGTGTTATGAAACAGTTAAAATATCATCAATATTTTATCTGTCACAAATGAGAAACTAAATATTGAGATCGGTTTTATCCTTTCATTAGTTTATGGACACTGAGTCCTCTGAGGAATGTCACAAATTCCCTTGATGTCCTTCAGTGCTAGATTTAGCATTTGGATCTTTGATTTAACAGAAAGATACATTAAAAACTGATACAGTCAGACAGCTCCCTATGGGGTAGACATCTATGTCGGCTTTTACGTCACAGTTATTTCAGTCAAGATTTGGCAGTAAATTATTTTATCCAAAAGTTATTCTGGAATACGTTGTGTACTTTTCTTAAGCATGTAGCGTCTTTTCAGATGAGAGCGGATCAACCATTTCAGCTTCTCCAGCAGGGCCCTTACCCGTATGTGGATCGGAGACATACTCGTGTACCTGGCCGTCACCCTCCCCACACCTTCAGGCTCTGGCAAGTGGCAGATGCGCTTAGCAGGAGCTGACGTCTGGATACGCTATGGAACCAATTGCATTTTTAACAGAGTTCAGCGTGATTGTGTTTTTGTCTCTTCTGTTGACTTTCTAAAGATATTCCAGTAGCTGGCATTTCCCCCAGGAATCTTTACTGAATCCCTGGATTTCAAGTTACTATTATTACATATTACAGGACAATTAATTTGTAAGCACTATTACCTGTCCTAGAAAGCAGATTCTGAGAGGAATTCTTTTATCCTTACAATTTAATGTATCTTGTAATGAAAACTAATCTGTGTAGTTCAAATTCAGACATGAAAACAAGTTAAAGGGGTCAGTATATACAATAAATTTCCCTTTGCCAATTTACTCAGTTAATTTAGGCATTGCCTTTTTACTTTAACTCATTAAAACTTTCTTGCCAAGTTTACTTATCTGTGTTAAGGGTACAATTAATATTATAATTTTTAATTATCCACTTGGTATTATCAGAGCCAAAGTGTTTCCTTAAGTGTGAATATCAAAATAGAGCCTATATTTTTTCAAGAAAGTGAAGCGTTGCAATTTCGCTAATTTCTTAATAACACAAATACTTAAGTATCTTTCTCCTTACTGTTTATGCATCAATAGTTGTGATGTTTTGTTTTATTTTATAACCTTAGCATAATATAATACTGAAAGCTATATTTTGTACTACTTAATTCTGTACCACTCATTCTGATTTATGGCATCATTTTGTTTCCAGCTCACTCCTTATCTTCAAAAGGCTTGATCCAAAACTCATCAAATTCAGAGGAATAGATCCCAGTGGGCTTTGGATTAGTCTAGTAGGGTGAAATTGTGGACTTCACGAAGTTTGCATTACATGCGCAGATATGCAATAGTGAGATTACTTGATAGATTTCTAATTCAGCTTTTTCTATTTAGGAGCAAGTTCTTGAGAATCCTGGCCATGCACTTGAAATTTAAGAGACCATTTTAGTTGCATATATTCATCCATTTTCTTACTATGACATTTGAGAATACATTTATTTGCCAGTTTGATTTTATCATCATTACGGAGGACTCATGTTTCTAATTTCTCCTACAGGCTCTTGAATTGCTAATGTTAACTCCTACCGAACCCAACCTTGTTTTCTAACAGAGGGATACCATTCTGAACCTGTATTGATCCTGAGCTGTTAAAAATATGTTCTTCAGGAGCGACAGGTTTACAAGTCGTGAGAAAGTACAGCTTGTCAGAAAAGGAGGGAAAAGCGTTAATGCAGAAGACGTCTGGTAAATAATATTACAATGTATTTATCCTGTTATTTCTTTGTTATAGATATACAGACTGATAGATATAGAGTTATGAAATTGATTTAAGTTCTTCACTGCAGCATAAGCTGTTTTGTCATCTTCAGTGCTCTCGCTTTTCTTTTTCACCTGACTTTGTTAAATTGGAACAAGCTGAACATATCTTCCATTATATACCAGCTAGAACATTCTTGGGTTTGCCATTAACTCGAAAATTCCTAGTGTTCTGGCCGGTTATGTATATAGACTGCTGCACACAAGATTAATTTTATTAAATAAATACAGAAGGAGTGTGTTAATATGAAATGATTGCAACAGATACTACTAGATAATCGTGTATGCTACAAGCTACCTTAAAATGCATTTTTGATATATAGCTGCGCTGCCTGATCCATAGCTATTGTGCAGCTGATTAGCTGTGGTGAGAAATTACTCATTCCCTTGTATTAACTACACTGTTTTACTACTCCGTTTCCACCAATCAGAATGAAGTATGCCAACTTTGTTTAGCCAGTGCACTTGTGCAATGATGAACAAGTAATGCGTAAAACAAACCCTCCTACCTAATCAAACATTCCTCAGAGATTTGAAACCAGAAACAAAGGGTAAATCCGTTCATAGATTATAATGGTAAAACAGAATAAAGTTTGACATATGTATATGGAAACTATGAACACATGATGTGAATATTTTTTTTAAACAACAACATGTTTGAATTATTAATAAATGCAAAAAATATGTTTTAACACAATATGGAACAATTGGAAGGATATATTTCTTTAGAATCACGAGGGTCAGGAAAGATCTCTGTTGAATACAAACAGTATACGGGGTTTTTTTTTCCTTCTTGGTTCATGTTTTAGCCTTTTCAAATGTCTATCTCATTGTGAAACACTGCCATGGTTATAGTTGGGAGAAGTTTCCCTTTTTCATCCTTAAGCCTGAGGTACAATCTTCATTCTCTGAGTATATAATAAATGAAGTTTGTTAACCTTCAGGGTGTGAAACCCATTTTTCTCTTCTTGTCCTAGGTTGTTAGGTGTTGAGGACAGCTGATGAGCAATTCTTTAGGGAGGACTGTACTGCTATCCAGGAAAGGGCTTACATTTAATTTTGTCATATATCCTGGTTGCCAGGTTATTTGATTTTAAGGTAATTGATGGATCTCTTTATGGGTATATTTTTTCTTAGTCATCAAGAAATCTCAAAATATTTGATAAGAATTATTTTATTGGAGAGTAGTAAATATCGACAGAATGAGATACCAGAAAGTGCGGATTTGGGTTCCCCCCTCCTTTATCTTAAGATTTGAGCAAATATGGAGCTTGCAGATTCGATGGGGGACTGTGATGACAGACCACTGTAGTAATTTTTACTAGTGACTGCACATTAGTTAAGGGCCTCCATTCCGCCCTCCACTACAGTTCTTATCGACTTTAGTGGCTGCTGCATGAACAGCTAACGCACAAAATACTCATCAATGTACATGCCATATATAAAAAAATCCTAAATTGAAACCATCATAAGCAAGCTGAAGTAAAGAAAATGGAGTCTTTAACATTGAGCCCTTAGAGGAAACAATGTGTGAACAACAGTGCCAGCTTTAACTCTGAATTCCCACTTGTGCATTGGCTTGCACCCCAACTTTAACATTAATCAGAAGCTTTTCTGCATTTCATCTCCTCATTTACAAAAATCTTTGCTGAAAGGTTATATAAAACTCATTATTTACCTGAGTGACCAGAAAGGCTCTCAAAGTGCCATTCCAAGCTCTTGGGTGAATGCTTATTTATAGTTTTTTAATAGGCATTCATTACCTGATGGATTGGAAAGACTCTTTCTGAACCAGTTCCTGTCTATTGGTTAAATACAGATTGATAACTTTTTCTTAAAAAGCTTATTATTAACCAGATAAGCTCATCACCTTTGGATTTCTAAAGTGGTGATTAGTTTCAGCTTCCAAGGGTTTATTCAAGATTCTCACTAGTGTAACTTAAATTTTGCCCAGTGGGCCGTATTCTGGAAATGAATTACAGTAGTGCAATGCTTGCAAAACCCAGACTGCAAATGTAACTTGAGCCCATCTGCACAAAGACATACCTCAAACCTGTGCCGGTGCTCACATATTGGCTAGTCCAAGCATAAGGCATAGAGGAGGTAAAAGGGTGTAGCACGTTGTAAAATGCCTGTGAGCTTGGTAGGAAACACATTGTTAGGCATATTTTGATGCCTGAAAAGACATAAGAAGTTCTACTCACACCTCTGTGCAATCTGCACAGTCTTTGAGCTTCACCGATTCTGCTTGGTTTATCATTCTGCTTTTGAGGATTTGCTTCTAGCTTAAATTACTGTGGAAACACAAAAAAACCCCTTGCAGTTTTCACAAATGCCGTTTTCACAAATGCAGTTTGTCAGTGTGGGCCCAGAAGCCCCACGCAAATTACCACTATGGGGATGGCAGGTTACCATGCGCCGTGGCTCCCAGTCTTTGTGACCTGAGATCTATCCCGTCTCGGCCATTCCTCCCTCGTTAGTGCTACAGGCCATGCTCTCTTGGCATGGCTTCAGCAAGCGGGCAGCCCCAGCTCCTCACCCACCTCTGCAGCTGTTAGCACATCTGCAGGATTTCAGAATGACAAGTCCTGACTAAAGAGGTGTCAAACAACATGGCCATACATGCTCATGTCCTGCGATCCTCAAGGGCTCTTCCAGTTTGCAACTTACACCTTAAAATGATGCTCTTAAATAGCATCACTTGAAGCTTAAATCCAACATAAAGATGAAATGGAATAATAAGAGAAAAAGAGCCTTAAACTTGCAACATTCCTGGAAAATGGGTAGGTTTTTTGAATTCTCTGGGGCTTTCATATAATTCCTATCAAACTAGAAAATTAGGAGCCTTCTCTTGCTTGCTTTTGTTATTGCTAATTTGTAGGGCGTAAGGATACCTCAGCTTTTGCTTTCATCCCTTTCACTTCCTACTTTTTTTTCCCTTAATTTAATTTTTAACTTGGAAATTTCCATCCTGTTCACACTTTCCCTCCTCCACGGGGTAAAGATATGTAGCTAGAAGGAGTGGTGAATGCTCAATGGAGAGAGCGGTTCTTTCTCACCTGTTTAGGTAGGGCAAGTTTTCAACCATCTGGAGATAGCTCCTACACTTTTGTGTTACTTCCCAGTTGATTCAGAGAGACAGTTTACCTTCAAATTCGTCTGATTATGCACAGCTTCTTTCCAGAAAAACAATACTTGAGTTTTTGATGTAAAATGAGTTAGTATCTGGGAAAAAAACCGTTTTGGTTAGGTGAGAAAATTGCAAATAAACACCTAAAGCCTTAAAGATTTTTGAGCTTAGCAGAGAGAAAGGCAATTATAAAGGTCATAATGCTGGTTTCTTTTGACATCACCTTTGCTATTGTAAAACTTTGGTGGAAGTGTCTATCTTACCCATTTAAAGTATTACCTTTTAGGAAAACAGTTTTGCGTTTGGTTAGGAAATACTTAAAATTCTGTTTAAAATGATGTAAGCAAAACCAATTATACTCTTTGCCTCCCTCTGCTGGCTGTGCAGACAGAGCTAATTGGCTTCATGTCATGTGACCCTCTCATTCTTATATCGGTCTTCATTTGAAGAATGGATAGATATAGGTGGGAAAGCTTTATATGAACAGAATTATGGAAGCAGCAGAAATATTGAGAGAAACAGCAAGTCTTTATTTTTGAGGTTTTAAAATATTAGAAACATATTTCTTATTAAAGAAGGTCCTTTTAACCTCTCCTGAACTCATATTCTGGACTGGTTTAGATGAGGACAGGAGAGTCATACCCAATTTCTTTGAAGAAAGGCCAGGTGCTGAAGTATAGTAACAATATTTTGGCAGGAAAATGGCAAATCAAATCCAACTGTCCAAGAGGGCTGGATATGAGCAGAGCTGAACAAATCTTTGTGTGTACACACATCATTCAGGTGCTTTGCATTACACAGAGAGCTCTCCACTTCATCAGTTTTCAGATGTTCTGCTCTGCACTAGTGTCACTCTGTACTGACGTATATTTTTCACATATGTATCACAGCCAGCTCGGTCCTTTGTCCCACTCCCAGAGACTCTGCAGCTCTCCAGGGACATTGTCTAAATGACTTTCAAGTGCCCAGTCTCCTGTGAGGATGTGAGATAGTCCTCTCTGCTTTGCTAGCGGTCTTAGAAGGCAACCCTGCAAGAGAACCTGTGGCACAGCACAGTGCGTTGCCAGCAGAGAGAGCGGTCCCCGTGGTTCCCCAGCACCAGCCCTCTCCGTGCCAGCATGCCCAGGCTGGAGGGGATGCTGTGCCGCCATGGAACCTCCCTAGCAGCAAAGCTGGGGGACAGAGCTGGTGGAGCAGTGCCTCCCTCCAAGAAGCTATTTTCCATGCTCTCAGGCATTGGTTTTAGTAGATTTTTTTGGTCCTGTGCCAGCGTACCTGAACATCCAGAGTGACCCTCTCAAGGGGCAGGTGCAGCAGGAGAGCTCACGGCTAAGTGGGAAAAAACAGCACAAAGAGAGAAGTGCCCTTTTCATTAAGGCTAGTTAGGGTAGAAGAAAAAAAATGGAGGCATAATGGAATGCCTCCATTATCAACAGAGGTGTTTTTATCAACAGAGTTGATAAAGACAGCTCTTGGAGGGAAAGCAACAACACTGACTGCCCGTTCCAGCTCTTCTCCTGGTGTCCATACCACGCCACGCTCTCTTGGGCCACGCTGAACCTCTCACATCCCGCCGCTGCAGCCCAGCTGCTCTCCCCCGCCCTCCCGGTGCCGGTGCCGGTGCCCGGCCAAGGGACCCCGCTGTGGCTGTGTGCCCCAGCCCTGCTGGAGACTGCGGAGACACGGAATATGGAGGAAAGCCTGGGGGCTGCTATGGCTTGACCCGAATAGCTGATGTTTGCGGTAAGGGTGCAACGACCCACTAGGCATACATCGTGGCTTTTCAGGCACGCGTAGCAGCGGCCCTTCGTAAGGACTCCACGGTGATGGGTGTTGTTCAGGACAGCCTGTTGCTTACCCCCGGGCGCTGTCCCTGGGGGTAGGTGGCAGTAGGAGGCGAGGGGCCTCACCACGCCGTGCTGGGTGGGCCGAGGGCAGGCGCCGCGTTCCAGCTTGACGGGGCGAGGGCGGCTGTGTTTTGAGGTGAAACTGCGAGTGAGCTCTGCCCTGACCTCAAGTCTCTCGGTCCTCTCCCACCCCACATGGACAGAGCCATGGCAGTGTTTTTTCGCTGCCATGATAGTAGGACGCTGCTGCTGAGGACAGCCCTGGCACCGGCACACCATGGCCTGGCCCGGCCCAGCCTGTGGGGACAGTGCTACCAACATGGCAGGCCTGGGGGGCAGCTGCCGCTGGGCCTGCCTGGGGTGGGGAGGTCGCTCAGGTAAAGGGGCAGGCGCCATCTTAGAGGCCGCCTCACAGTGCAGCCTGCGCGCTGGACCTCTGAAGAGAGACGGCTTTGCTCGCTGAATTGTTTGGGGAAACCTTTCCAAAAGTGGCCTGTGGTCTGCCAGGCATCTCTTAAGAGACTCCCTGAATATCCTAGGCTTCAGCTCAAGTCACTGAACTGATGGAGACCAGGTGTTTCTGTTGAGATGCCGGCACCCACTGAAGCGGCCGTCTATGAGGCAATGTGTTCAGCACATGACAAAGTCTTCGCTGTTGGCACCCACAAAGCGTGAGGAATTTACCACCTGGGAATGGCCCCGTGCCTGCATGCAGAGCTCTCTGCCACAGGTAAGCAATGTGCCTCATGGACTGGCCCAGGCAAAGTCCAATGGTGAAGGTAGCACTGGTGTTACAGCTTTAATTGCTGTGATGCGGCGCTTCAGTTATGAAACCATAGTTTAAAAGGTAAGATATAAACATTTTCAGCACATCCTTAGAATTTTGCTGTTTGCTTTAAGTGTTAATCTGCAAATGTTTTGATAGCACAATGATTTAAACGTGGTGATGTCTGAGGTGATTGTGGAGACAACCAGGAGGGCAGCCCGTGTGCCGGGACAGAGGTGAGGGCAGGGCTGCATGGCACAGGCAGCACGGGGCAGCGGGCAGTGGGGAAGACTGCGTGCAACCAGCAGAGAAAAGGGAGTGCTGGAGTGGAACAGAGGGTCCATCAAAGCAACCAGTGGGAAATACTGGTGTTCATCAACAAGGGAAAGTGGCCTGACTGCTGGGGCAAGCCACAAGGTTATAATCGTTAGAAGCATAGGGTTTGCTCTGATCTTTGGGGCCAGGATGGAAAGAAATGGAGAAGTTTAAGGAAAGTGCTGAAAAGTGGTATATTGACTAGATTAGTTGAGTAAGAAGAAATGCTCCAAAAAATTACTCCTGAGTCTTATCTCACAGATCAGATCTCAACATCTTTTAGATATTCCCTGAAAAGCTTTGCCAGCCTGAGAACAGGTTGTATGTGAATTTGGTCCAAGAGCTAGGTCAGTGCTAATGCACTTAAAGATCAGCTATTAATTTGGATATTTTTCCTAGCACTTTCTCCTCTTGGTTAATCATAATTCCTGGGGATTACAGCTGGGGAAGTAGACTAGCTATAGCAATCCCCCAAAAATTTAAAGTTTAAATCCTGAAGTAACAATTGTCTCTTGATCTTCTATATTGTGCCTGTACTGAGTCTGACCGCACCTTTCGCTCTTGCTCTTTCGGATATCTGAGACCCTGTTGTGCTGAATGGGAGCCAGTCACAGAAGTATGTCCTGCATGGGGTTATGAAAGCTGTGTCTGTATTCTGGAAGCAGAAATTTCTTGGCTCCACTAGGTGGATCTATTGAGAACATTGTTCACTATTTGATGTAAAAAATTTCTTTTGCTTTGGGGGAAAACAAAAAAAGGGACCTTTCTTTTTTACCACTTTACTCAGTTTCTTATGTTCTATAGAAAAACAAAGGTGACCACTTTTGTCCACAGAAAGCTCTAAAGCCATGTACCAGTCTGACAGTCTGTAACACCTGGAAGGACTTCTTCAGTTCATTCCGGTTTTGACCTTGTTTTGCAAAGGAAAATGCTCAGCACTGCCAGTGCTGTGAGTGGGAGGTACACTTCCACACTGGCCAAGCTTTAGATGCTGCTTCCATTGCACACCTTCCTGCTATCCATTTTGTACTTTCTTTTGGGTCCTTCATTGGTGGCTATGTTTTGATGAATTGTTGCAATGATTTTGTCATAAAAAGTGGCCAGTGTAGACTCCTGGCATTAGAATAGGCTTTTAGTTGACCCATGCACATTGTTTGTCATGTAAGGCTCAGCGACAGTTCACTGCTATATTGAGGATGCAGCTTTATCTCCTAAAAAAAACCTTTTTTTTTTCTTTCAGAAATTCTGATTACCTCTACCACTGACTCTCTGTGATGATGGCATATACAATCTTTGCTGATCAAATCTATTAAGAGATACTTATTTTCGCCATGGCCCCTGGGAAATAGCTTGTTCTCAAATGGGTTCTGCCTCTGGTCTGTTTTGAAAGCTGCGATGTCAGAGTCTTGTTTCCAGGAAGCTTTCTTACACAATCTGTACAAGTGGGAAAACCTCTGCACACCTTGTCAGTCTGCTGGGGTTCTGCCCAGGAAACCCCCATGTTTGTAACAGGCGTTTTGGAAGGGGTTTCCCTTTTTCATGTGAAAGTGTTTTGTTTATGTCTTCTTGAACCATGCTTCAGCGACTTTCTTGCTGGATGACTTGTGTTTTCACTGGCTCAGACTGCCATGTAGATCGCACCACCTGTTCCAGAGTTTCCTGAAACATTTACTCTAAGTTTTCTGAAATTCCTTATATGAAGTCCCTGCTACTGGATGATTCCTTTTATGTGCTTTTCCTTATCAATATTAAAGACTTGATGTTCTGCTCTTCCTCGGAAAAGAGACCCTCTCCTAAAGGCATTAAGCTTTCAATGGCCTTCTGCAGCCCATTGTTAAAAGAATGTCCAGTTGCTTATCACCTCTCTTTAGGAAGGAAATGCTGATCACACTTTTTAAGAACAAAGGCAGGATTATTCCTCAGTCTTTCCTCATAAAGCAAACAACTTATAAATATTTAAATGTATAAAGCTAGCGTTTTTCCCCCATCCATTGTGTAAATTACTGTATGACCACTTGTCTTTTGCTACTTTCATGTGCAAAGCCTCATAAAATACTCCTCTGACCTGGGCTTTTCATTGGGCTAATCAATTTTACGAGATTGGGATTTTCTTCCCTCTTATTTACATCTGTCTGAAACGAGATCTTCCAAAAGCCTGTTATTCCACAAAGGTAGAAATCACAGCAAAAGATAATGTTGCCTGGCCAAAGATCTCAGTATCATCCTACTTTTTGAGGTCTGACAAGTCTGTAGCTGATAGCTTCCAATCCCTGAGAAGGTGACCGCTATGCTCTAAGACGGTGCAAGAACCTTGCAGAATAAGGCAACCAACATATATCTCTCCTGCTCTTTCCCTCTCTCCTCTGTAGTGTTTTTTGCCTAATTTTAAAGAAGAATGTATTCCTGCCTACTCATGGAGGAGGTACAGAAGGGAATAAAATCAACCAAAGAAGTTGGAGAAGTAGCTGGGGGCAGCTGTGGGGACATGAAGACTTTAAGGAGAAAAGACCTTTATCTGGTTGCAGGAGGAGGAGAAAGGAATAGCAGTGAAAAGACGGGGAGAAACAGGAAGAAATACTGGAGGGAACTACAAAAGTGTTGATGGTATCTGGGAATATTATGAATTCTGACACAGCTCAGAGCAAAGTCTCCCTGAGCCCACAGCTAAGATCTTCTGAATCCCATCTAACCAGTATACATTGCTTAGGTGCTGGAGCCTGTCACTGGGTCACTAAAATTTTGAGGTCTCCTGTCTTTAGGATGTACTCAGCTCATAGACCCGCATTATCTCACCATGGTCCGTTTTGGGAAGGCTTGGCCATCCCAGCCCAAATAACCATGTCTCTGAGGCCCTGTGGAAAAGAGTTCTAATCAGTCTTGTTAACAGCATCCTCCCGCGACACCACCATTGCCTGTCTGTAGTAGCCCACTCTTCCAGATTTTGAGAAGTCTTTGATTGACATTTTCTTCCTGTTGAGTTGAGTTGGATGATCGTCTGGACCATTCCAACTGACTATAAAAAAAAAAAAAAAAAAAAAAAAAAAAAGACTGGACATTCATCAGTGGTGGACCACAACTCTGACCTCAGTTTAGTGAGGGTTTAGTACTTAATCTCAGCTTCCTGAGAGATGGTTCTTAATCTCTGTTCACTTGAAAGTTCTTGGAGGGAAGTTCCCGTTCCCCCCAGGAAAGAAAGAGGAGGAGAAACACTTTAATTTTTGCAAGGATCAGAGTCAAAGCCCTCATGCTCACGCTCTGTTTTTACTCCATTTCTTGTCATTAAATGAGCATCATGCACTTTATGCCAGAGGAACAGGAAATCCCAGTTAGATGTCTAAAGCTCCTCTGCTGTCAGTTGCTGTTTCACCTATCTCTAGTCAATATTCTTATCTTTGTCTCAGGAAAAAGAACCATGGGGTTTTCCTGAGCTCCATTCTTCTGTAACTCTTTGTGCAGTGCTCTGAAATCTCCTGTCTGCCAGTGATTCCAGGTGCTTCATTTGGCCCCTGCCTCTGAAATGCCATCACTTCCTCTGTGGTTTGTATTAAGAAGCCCTAGGTCATGGAAATCATAAGGTGAAATCTGATATTTTAAAAAAAAGGTACAGCTCATTCTTTTATGAGACTGCTAATAATGTTCAGCCTTGACAGAGTTAAAAGGCAACATCCATTTCCCCATTATCTTGTTTAAAAGTGCCTTTTTAAAGTCCATATGGCGACTTCCTTTCGACCTGCTTTCCCATCCTCGTCTCTTTGTCAGGGCTGTCACTTATAAAGAATCACTTGACTTACAATAACAAGTTCAAAAGAAGACAGAATATAATCAGTTGATCCACGAAGAATTGAAATAAAGAACACCCCCACTGCTCCAGTTATCATTCCCATAGAGATAGTGATATTATTGATGTGATTGCTATGCTAATTTCTATAGAAAAAACTTGTATTTTGGAATTTGTTCAAAGAGAATTTCAGACACATCAAATTGGAAAATGCAGAGTGAATTCCTAAACTTTTTCGTATAGGCATGGGAATCTTTTTTTTTTTTTTTTTTTTTTTTTTAACGTTGAATAGCTCTGAACAACTATCTAAAAACTTCACTTACAAAATCATTTGGAAAAATCCCGCTAAATTTTCAGTTATTATAGAAAGTTAATTTACTGCAGTTCCAGGAAAAAAAGAGAAAACTCCTAATGTACCTTTAGGGTTATTAATATCATCCCCATAACCTGCAGAAGTGGGATGGGACCACAGCCTCCAGAAGCAGAGGGTAGGGATTGTAAAAGATGGGTACGTTTAAGTCCAGTGTTTAGGAAGAGCTAATTAATCTATACCCCTTCCTCTGCAATTCCATAGTCCCTCTGGGAATTGCCACAAACATAAACTTTTTTTTTTTTTCCTGGACTCCTATTTTAACTAGAAGGTTTCAGCTTGTGATGTTATGCTTTTTATGTAGTAAACTGATTTAAAATGTATGCCAGTCATCTTCAGGGAACTCATTTCAGTCAAGATGAAACTAGTCTTACCTGAATCAATGTTTTAAGTGTCCCTGTGGCTCGGCATTTTGAATAATCAATCTGTCTCCATCGCTTCTTAATCATGCGCATCACAGTCTTTTTTATTTGTCAACCCTTTCGGATCCTGGCTTTTTGTTATTAACATGCCCCTAATGTCACATGCGAGCCTTTTCTTTAAAACAAGCTGCTCATTGGTGTATTTTGATACTTTTTATTATTACTAAATCTTTTTTCCCATAATTACACCACAATCATTATATAATCCCATAACAAAGAGTCTATTGAGGCACCATGCTTTTGTCAACTATGGGACACAGAATCCATAATTGCATTATTCAGCCTCCCCCCCCCCCCCCCCCCTTCTGCTTTGTAGAAACACAACCTATTTCACCAGTCACATTTGCACCTTGTTTGCTTGGTTATATATTATTTACTAAATCGTTGCCCTGCGGATAAACCTTGTAAAGTTGCTTTAAAAAAGTTATTTGTTTGATAATTAAGTCCTGAAAACCCATCGTTTAATGATTATTCCGAACCCATAAGGCAGAGAACCTCCATGACGTTTTTCTCTAAGTTTAATTACCGTATGCTAATTTCCTTGCCTACTACGTGATTAATTAAAATCATATTTTCATAATCATTTGGCACTAGTATTGTTTTAGAATTATCATGATCCCCTAAATAGTGTATGTAAATAAAGTCGGCTCTAATGGAAAGAATCAAAATGCAACGCTGAGGACCTTTATGTGTTTGTATGCATGCGATTGGCAACATAACTGGCTTATTTACATTAAATACGCCACAAGGTTACAGTGCAGATCAACGTCACTTTATCGCTGATTACTTCTCTTAAACGCCGGAGCGGTGACTGATGCTCCGGTCCCCCTGTCCACCAAGGTTTCCCCGGGAGTTTTTTTTTTTCTAGGAGAAACAGACTTTGCATAGTTTCGGGAGCAGGTAAGCAGGGCGCTTTGTGGAGCCCGGCGCTGCCCCCGGGGGCTCGGCGGGGCTGGCGGGGCGCGGGCAGGGGCGGCGGGGCGCGGGCGCGGAGGGCTGCGCGGGCGCGGGGGCTGCGCGGGGCGCGGGCGGCGGCGCTGGCCGGGGGGCTGCGGAGCGGCGCGGGCTCCTCGGGGTGTTTACACGGGCTCAAGGTCACGACCAAGCTGCGCCGTGTTAAATGGTTTCTTAGTTGCTAGACAGGGAGAAAAAATGGACGATCACAGACCATTCTTTGTAGATTATTATATCAAGGGTTCAGCTTTTGGCTCATCAAAGCTAAATGCCGCAAGACCTATCTAGTTGCTGTGAATTATGCCAAGACGACAATGGAGTGCTTTTTTAATGGTACAATGCATTTCACCTACCAGATAGGGGGAGTCCACGCTGAGAGATGGGGATGTCTTGTGATGTTGGGTGATCAGTATCAATGAAGGGGGTTATTCTGAAAAGAGACAGATTAAAATAAAGCGCTCTTTGCTCGGGATGTGCTGGAAGCAGTTGGGAGGGCTACCCGGAGCGGGCGGCCGCGGCAGCCCCGCGCCGCACTTTTCCCCCTCCGCACAAGAAAATGATCAAGTCAATCATGTGGACATGCTTCATTATTCATTGAACACAATCTTTTACAACGCTCCGTTTACGTGCGGGAGTTTCTTCTACGCTTTGCTTTAAATTTTAAGGTAAGAAAGACAAAGGTAAAAAAGGGGGTTTTTGAGGATCCGGGAGGCTCCCGTGAGCCATCAAAGAGGCTCCAAAGTCAGTCCGGAGTATGTTTTTTTCTTTTATTTCTTTTTAATCATCGCAACGGGGCCTGCGTTTTCCACCGTGATTAAAAAAATACAGTATAATTAAATATCCATAGCAGTGACGTTTGCAAGCAGGGCTGTCAGGGGAAAAGCAGAAAATAATGAAAGGAGCGGAGAAGCCATTGAATGGCGCTATAGAACTTAGCCTGAAGAAAACCCTACGTTTTTCCTCTTTCTCTCTCGTTTCTTTTAAAACCGTTACTTTACAAAAAAGGAGCGGGCGGGCGAGGCGAGCCGAGCCGAGGCGAGGGGAGGCGAGCGCCGGCGGCGGGCGCAACGCTGCCCGGGGGCCGCCCGCCCGCCCGCCCGCCGTCCCCAGCCCGCGCCGACCCTGCCCTTAACTTGCCCAGAAACTTTTTGTTTTAAAGGGTTGCTGCGGAGCAAACTTTGCTGAAGTGACTTTAAACGCGCCCCCCCCACCCCCCTTCCTCCCTCTCTCCCCCCTTAGGATCTCGGCTAATCGTGGTGTAATTTGTAAACTCCCCCCCCCCCTTTTTTTTTAATCAAAGTTAGCTGATGCATACCATGTGTCAAACTTGTGAGATTCAAGTGCCTAAGAGACCTGCCATTTTGTGCTCTAATCGACCTCTTATGAATAGGAGCCGTGCATAATGCTGCGAGGAGCGTTGTGACATTCAAGTAGGCACTAAATGTCAGGCCAGGTCTCAGCCCTTTCGGGGGGAGCGGAGCGCGCCCGGCGGCGCCGCGGGGAGCGAGGAGGCACCTGCCAGCCCGCCGCCGGGGCTTTTGTCAGCGCCCGGAGAAAGTAACAGGTTAAGGAGGAAACTTAAATGGCAATCCCCGGGGGTGGTGGTGGGGGGAGGCATCCCCTGCCCGGCGGCGCGCTGTGCGCGGGCGCGGAGGGGCCGCGGGGGCGCCGCTGCCTGCGCGGGGCAGCGGCTTCGCTCTCCTGCGCGGGGGCTGCGCGGGGGCTGCGCGGGGCTGGGTGCCGGGGAGGCGGGGGGCACCGGGCCGGCGGCGGGATTAACGGGGTGAAGGGGGGGCGGGGGGAGGAAGGAGAGATTCTTTGATGCTGTGTAGGAAAGAATCCAGATTTTAATGCGCCCATCTGTTGCAGTTTTGCAAATAATTAATATATGTGTGTGCGTGTGCGTGTGCGGGGGGCAAGAGGCTGGGGGGAGCGGTGCCGCCGGTGAACTTTAACACAAAATAAAAGGTCGAGAAGATCGAGGCTTTCTTTCGGAGGGTCCGCGGCTCCCGCGGGGCGGCTCGCACGGGCTCCATCCGAAAAGTTAGTTGCCGGCGTCCCCCGCCGTGGCGCCGGGGCCGGGGGCTCGGTCCGCCTGCGCGGAGCCTCGCGCGGGCCGTGGGTGCCGGCGCCCGGGGCGGGCGCGGCGGGGAGGGCTCCGGCCGCCGCCTGCCTGCGCGGCGGGCATTGTTTCGGGGTGCGTGCGGCGGATATGGCCGTGTCTGATACAGTGTCGCGGCGGAGACGTGGTTTGTCAGATCCCTTCGTTTTCACTTCAGCCGCCACCGGGTCGGGGAGCGGCGGCGCGGAGGCGCCCGGCGCGGCGCGGTGCGGCACGGCCCGGACCGGCGGCGCTCCGCGGGCGCGGGGCAGGGGCGGGCGCGGGTCGCGGGTGGCGGGCCCGGCGGGGCGGGCGCGGCTGCCCGGCCGCCCGCGGCTGAAGCGCTCCGCGGGGCTGTGCATTCCCCCCCGCCGCCGCCGCCCCCCTCCCCCCGTGCAGTTTAAAATAAATCCAACAGGGGCCGTGTTTGCTGAGCTGATTTGACCGGTTGATACAGATAGCAGCGGCGAGCCTCCCCGCGTATGTGGAAAAAGACTATTTTAAGTGTCATAATTAAGTTTAGAAGCCTTGTTTGGGCTCATTCACTGCTCGAAATAAAAAGGACTGGCTGCTTTTAGACCCTTTCTGAAGCGGTTGGCTAAGCGCCTCTGCACGTTCGTTTGGAGAAGAATGTTTTCTTTTCTAGTTTAATATTAGAAACTATATTTTTACTTGTTTAAACCGGATTTGATTATTCCTGTGGAGATTTTTTTTTTTTTCTCTCCCCCCCGTTCCTATCACTCAAATCTTTGTTCATTGTTCATTGACTGAGGAAGGCTGCTTAAATGTATGGAGAGACGGGGGAGGCCCCCTTGCTGGTTTGATGTTGAAATAGTAAACCTGAATGAGGAGGGTGGTTGGAAAAGTGGACATTGCAGCTTTAATTAACTTCAAGATGCTTCAGCGAGGACCAGAGCGTAGTAGTGACGTTGCCTCATAAATCTGTCCAGTACAGTGTGTTGCATTGAACTATTACAGTATCACCGTCATATTGAATATTCACTACCTATCCGGGAGCAGATTTGCATAATTGGAGCTTTTATAAATGAAACTTGTTTGCAAAAAAAACCCAAACCAAACAAAAAAACCCCAAAGCCCGAGTTGAAACTGCGGCGATCTGCATGATTGTAAAGGGTTCAAACATATCCGAAAAGTAAGTGACCTGCCTAAGTACGTCAATAGGTTAAGTGCAAATAAGATGAGAAGTGCTTCTGAAAGCTGTACATTCCCTGCGTGGTCTCTGGGGTTATTTCTCAATAGCGGGATTTTTTTGTAGCCTCAGGGATTTTAGGTTTTCTGTCTGCTTTCATAACTTTTTCCCTCACAGTTCTTATACAAGGTGAGGCTTTTGTACTGTGCCTGTGTACCTGTAGAGATATTTGTAAAGAAAATAGATTAACAGTTTGTAATTTGTGCTGTTTGAGTTGTATTACAGCTGCTGTGAAAGGGAAATGTGTATTGCTGTTATGTTTCTGATCATCGAATGGTTCATCACTAAATACTTCAGAATATTCAAAGGTTGTGTGTGTATGTGCCTGTGTACTCTTAAAAACCGACTTGGTTAACTAAGCTGTTACTTCTTAAATCATCAAGGCAACTAGTTTTTTAATGTGTGCGTGTGCGTGTCCCCATTTGACAGATGATGAAGATGACTGAAGTAATTAAAAATACTAGAAATTTTTAGAGAGAATTTGTAGATTATATGTAAAACCTATCCCCTTCTAACTGACTGGCTGGCTTAGAATATCACAGTTTTGGAGCGGGTAGGTTTAGAAGTATTTTGTAAAATCAGATGCTGGTGTTTCAGATGCTGCGAGGACAAAGTTGTGGAGCGAAGGCTGCTGAAAGCGTCGCCTCTTGGGGAAGGGGAGCAGCGGTCGGTGGGGTGAGCCGACCGAAGTGCAAAGTCTGCATGCAGCCCAAGCCTTGCCCCGGCTCTCCCCCCTCGCTGAAGGCTGCTTTAGTTATGATGTCATTCTGATAGGGGAGAGCAAATGTCTCCTGATTCTACCATTAAACGCCTGGCTGATTTGCCTGATAATGATAGCATTGACGTCCTGCTCCTTGACAAATGCAAGCCCTATGAGCCCTATGAATTAACTTTTTTCCCATAGATGAGAGCTGGCTGGCTTTACGACTTATGAATGTAGCAGCGCTTCTTACTTTGAACCTCCTTGTTTCTGCAACAAACCCCCTTCCCTAAACAGCACGTCTGCTGGGCAGCTAGTAGACCCCTGGACAGTTTGGGCCTGATTTGCAGAGCTGCTGAGCACTCATCACTTCCACTGACTTCAGATGGAGTTGTGGGTGCTCAGCAGCTTTGAAAATCAGGCCCTGTGTTCAGTCAACAGCTGATGCGGTCTTTTGGCTTGTTTGTGCTTTTATTTTTGTTGTTATTATTATTTTTTAAAGTTAAAACAGCCAAAGAGGGCTCTAAGATTTCTAGTCATTATAAAAATATTTGTAAATAGCTTGAGATGTTTGTCCTAGTCTGTGTCCCCCTTTCTGCTATCCTTTTCTAAAAATTTTATTTTTAATTCATCTTCCAGTGGATGTGCTGTTAATCTGCTGAAGAAAAGGATCACAAATGAGTTCAGTTTAAAGTTTTCAGAATGGTGTAGAAAGAAAATGTCTCCAGTTTGGTAACAAGTGCTTAGAGAATCGATTGCTGTTTCAGAACGTGCACTAGAAGAGAGTCTTGGTATAGTTGCTAAACCCTGCGGTTGGGTGCACTCTCTCATATCTGCTCTGTCTTCAGATTTTGCTTGTGACTTTGAATTTCTATCACTGCAGGTAAATGAGATTTAATGTGCTTTTTTTTTTCTCTTTTAAGTGCTAGTGGCTTAAACTTTGTTTTCCTTTGCTGTTCAAATGATGACAGTTAAGAACTGCAGATGTAAGAAAGGTTAGTTTCTCTCTATTACATTTGCAGGGAACGTATCTAAAATATTTGCATGCTGAAGCTGTGTTTTGCAAATGAGTTCCTGAAGATACAAGTTGCTGTGATGGAAATTCAGGATTAAAACACTTTTAATAAATTGACTATGGCTTTATCAATTGTAAAGAAGAAAAAGAAATTGTTCTACGAGCTTTTCGACTTCTGAACATATTTGAGCTCTGATACTCAGCAAGTTGTCTGGCACTGTCTTCACTGTAGACTTTTATATAATGAAAAGGCTGATTGTCATATTTTTGTCCACGCTAGAGGCCAATAACCCAACCCATTCATTACCAGAAGAGAGTAGCTTCGAAGTTGCAACATCAGTACCGCTGTTTTGCTTGCAGCCATGAAGACAGTGCTGAGAACAGAAATTGTAATCTTCAGTACAGAAAGCTGACACATTAGGTTGTTTACCCACCATGGGAGCCTTAGGTGGCCAAAGAGATTTGCATTAGAACAGACGCAGAAAACCCACTAGTCCATTAAAATGGGCTGTGCTTATTTCCTGGGAAACAGAAGTTTCATCAAGTGTAGGAAAATCAGTAGAGGTAATTTTTCCAAATGTTGATTTTTGCTTAAAGTTGGCTTTGAATTGCACAGGTGTTTTTAGAGTGCCTTGACTGAAAAAAAAAAAAAAAGGGCATTAGAAAAAGTGCATGCGTTTGTATGAACTTTATAAAATTTGGAAAAGAAAGCCATAAATAGATTTATTTTTCAGGTTTCAATGAAAACAATTAAAGCTTTTTAGTATCTTCTGATTTAGTGTGTTTTACGAGGATTTGTAAGTAAATTTAAATTTTAATCTCTGAATTTCTCTCAGATACTTGAGTAGATGTGCATCGGCTCTTCCAAATGCTAAAAGCAGTACGATCTTGAAAAGCCATTTTTCTATCCTCTCGTTCACACCTTGCATTTTTTGCCTTATTCTTTACCCCATCTTTTTTGAGGCATTTTGTGTGTCTGTTTCAGAGGTGCAAGCAATTCGGATTCAGAGAAGGAGAACATAGTTGAAAAAATAGAATGCATATTCTTTCTTTTATAGAAACATGAATAAAGTTATTTCTGACAACTGTAGATGGAAATCCAAATTTCACTAGTGAAGACACTCCAGGCACAGCTGTTCGCGGAAGAGGAAAAAAGGATGAGCTACTGAAAGAAAATATGTAAAAGTAAAATAATTCTGAGATGCTTAATTGGATAATCTTAGGGTTATTGTACGGACGTGCAGTTCTAGCTTCCAGTTGTGTGGCAGAATACGGAGTATGAACTTTTTATGGCCAAGTCACTGTTCAGAGTCTGACCTTGGATAGATGCAAGTGAAAATTGTAACGATCTGATGGATGTTTGTTGCTTAATGTGAAATAAGTTAGTAGCGGCTGTCTAAATCTGAGTGGATCAGAATAGCTGCTGTGGCATTTTCACTCCTAGTGGCAGGTTAAGCGATGAAGCCAAGTGCTGAGTGAGAGATTTGAAGGATCTTTTCAGAGGTAGCAGAGACCCAGATCAGGAAAGAGACATGGGAGCAGTGTAGCAATGGGGAGTTTGGGTTGCCTCTGCCCAACTGCACCAATGCTGTGACTAAACATGCTCCCGGAGGGAAGATTCTTCCAGTGTTCTGAATTTGGCACATTTCCCTTATATTTAAATTTGCTCTAATTTTCAGGTGCATCTTACGAGATAACCAGATGCATCAAAAAAGCAAAAGAATTATAGAGGAGTAATTATAATTAGCTTAGTTGTCTGTGTTTTTTAAAAATTATAAGATGGGGCCTTGAAAGTATTTTGAAGTTGCTGTTTTTTAGAGGTCTTAATCTAAATACTCCATGTGAGATTGTTTTCTAAAGAGATGGGTTCATCAGGTCAAGTTGAACTATATTAAAGACAAACAATTTTGTTATAATCTATCTGTCTTTTAAACACAGATGAAGCAAACAGAACTAAAATAGCCATAGCAGCCTTGGTATCTGATTTTCTCTCCATTGTGCATTGCAGTAGTCAAGACTGGTATAACCAAAAGCAAAACTAAGTAATTCCTTGCAAGTATTTGTCATGTTATGAAAAAAGCAGCACTGCCATCATGGCAGGACATTAACAGAGCGTTCTGCAAGTAGCAGTGGCTGAAGATAATTATGATAGCTTCGATAGCGCTCCCAGAGTGCGGGGCAAGAAACAGAGCTAGCTTCTTCAAACCAGCTGCTCATTTTTGGTGCATTAGTGTTAAGCTGTCCAGCTGTAGGCATCTCGGACTTCCAGAGGGAGTGAGCACTTGGCAGGAGGGTGGAAGTCGGTGAAGATCAGGCAGGGGTTATCCCAAGTGGACTACCCAGTGCCAGGGAAAGGCTGCTTGGGAAAATTTGGCCCTGTCTCAATTTTGTGAACAGGAAAAGCAAGAGGAGGAGAAAAGTGAGAGTGTGAGCTGACATACACCCCATGACCTGTGTAGGGGCTCAGGGGAGGTTGGCTGGGGATGTCCCTGGGAGCCTTCCTTGCCATCAACCTCAAATGGGTCAGGGTATCACGGTGCAAAGGGATAAATGGCAGTCCCGATTCTTCCTTTTATAGTAGGCTTGTTTCAGCCTTAATGTGAATTTGGTTATAGTTTCTTTTATGTTGGTTTTTTTTTTTGTTTGTTTTGAACTGTGGTAAGTGCTGTTACAAACTTTTCCTCCACTTTTATGCCTTTGGGACATTCTGCCACAGTTGCTGCGGCTGGTTCAGAGGAGGATGGGAGCCCTGTTGAGCTCATCAATGCTACAAAGGAGTTGCTGTCAAGTACCGCGGTGTACTTGGTCATAACAGGGCTATCGGTATTGCCTCCTCCGTAGTCCTGGCCTCTGCTGATCCGGCAATTAGCCCTGGTAACCCTCATGTTAGCACTGTGCTAGGTTGCCAGGCTGGCCTTACATTTATTTTTCTAAATGATAGCTTATTGTATTAACATTGTTTTATTTCACTCTCATAAGCTGGTCTTCGTAGATTTGTGCAGACATTGTTACCATCAGTCTTGTCATTGGAGTATCGGTGATAGATATGGATAGGTCCCTTTAATCTAAAATTTAGAAGAGCATGAGTAAATAGGAAACCCAGGCAGAATTACTTCATGTAAAGGATAATAAACATATGGAGTAAATTACCAGCAAGGAAAGGATAAATGAGTTCAAGGGAAGCCTAGGTTTGTTTCTTGCGAAAGAGCATGTGAGAGCTCGGGTGAAGAAAGCACAGAGGTGTAAAGTCAGGTTTCTGTTAACAAAGGCTAACGTGGTGGGCTGGATATGAATTCCCTAAAATTTCTTTCCATAGCTCAGTATGGATGGGTTACATTTTATTTTTGTGTGTGTTTGTTAACTCTATTGATCTTCACATGGTTTTCCTTCAGGGTTCCATAGAAACATTAAAACATAGGGCAGTGCAACATTTTGGTTTTGATACCAGTTTTACTTGAGGGAGTAAAGTGACAGTGGAGTGTCAATTAAGTGAATTAGGGAGAAATCTTGCCTTCTCTGGTGTTAGTTTATAATTGACAGGAGAAGTGTGAACTGCCTTCTACTCTTTCGGCCAAGGATTTTTGATAGGTGTTTGCTCTGGTTCAACCATATCAGTGCGGGAACAGTTCTGAAGAAAACTTGCATGTAAAGAAGCTCTCTTTGTTGGGTTTTGTTTTGGTTTTTTCAATTTTTATTTTTATTTTTATTTCTCAAGGGTTTGTATGAACGTTTTTATGGATTTCAGTCAATGTGATGAATGTCGAGGGTTGAGTCAGTGTTGGAAAGCAGCAGTAGTTTGGAAACTGCTCCTATAAGTAACTTTTCATTGAACCTTTGTTTCATTCGAATATATCCTGCATGTTTGAGGAAAATGATGGATCTGTCTTCTCAGAGAAAAGTGCATAAAGTTTAGCAAAATTTTGGTTGATTTTGATGTGATTTCTAGGATCCAATTCTGCTCCTCTTATTTCAGCTGGGGTAGGACTGAGTCAATATGTAAAACTTCCCTTCCATACCAGGGAAGTGTCATGTGAGTCCTAGTTTCACCATAAATAGGTTGTATAACTCCACGGTTTGTAATCTCAGTGAAAAGCCGGACATTCTCAAAAAGAGATCCTGATTAAGCTTTTTCTTGTTTTGTTATTTCAACTACAAAAAGAAATCGAACCATTTGAGTTTAAAAAATGCAAAGGTTATAGGCTACCCAGAACTGAAAGGTGTAATAAAATGACTATTTATTACCTTTTTAATGTGTGTATTCTTCACTGATTCATTGAGATTTTGCCATAGGAGTGTAATTCCTCTTAGGGCTATTGAAATAACTAGTAGAAGATAACCCAGCATCTTTATTAGTACTGTAATACCAGCTAACAAAACTCTCCTGCTCTTAACTACTCCCTTCTTTGGATTTTACCATAAAATTTATTTTAAAATATTACAGATATTTTTAAATATTCTTGATTGTTTTAAAGAACAAATGTTCCAGCATCTTTCTTTAACTTGAATACACAAAGCTATATGCATGTCTATACAATAAATGGACATGCTATTAGGTGAATGAGCAGTAGGAAATCCACAACCACTTCTGGATTAGAATTTCAATCTATTGCTTGTTTTGGTAGTGTCTTTGGCATGCTAGGTGCTTTCCAAATATAGGAGTATAGTTTCTGGCCAGCGCTAGCTGCAATTTTCTTATTGCAGTTGAAAAATGTCAGTTCATTAGTTTGCATCAACATGCTGCATCTTCGAAGGATTTCTAAGATCCACAATTGAATTTCTGCTCAAAATGAATGAGTTGCATCTCTGCACTTTATTATGGACTGGTGATTATGAAATGCACCTGGGTCACTGGAGAGCTGGATTCAGATCATTCCTCTCATATCTGATTTGAATCAGCTTCTTCAAATCAAGTTGCTCACATCCCAGGTGAGGGCTTTAATAACCACACTTTGGCTCTTTCAGCCCCAGTCTTTTTAAGTTCCTGCTTCAGGCTATTCCAATTTCATTTAATTATTCAGTGGGTCAGAATAGGACTGACTCTTGGCTTTGGTACTCCAGTGTGACGTGAGAAACTGGGACCATCTTGATTCTGTTGCAGTCCTGCACCCTGCGCTCTTGAGTACGGTATGGTGAGAACATTCATGTTCTTAGTGTTGTCTTGCTGGCTCTTCCTTCTGAAAGTTGCAAAAGGTGTCAGGTTAGTCCTGGTGGGGAATGAGAGGAAATTCTTCTATCTTCAAAGTACTTGTGATAGAGGAAAACTGTTCCTTACTCAGCTCTCTACCTTTCTTGTAAAGTTTGCTATCCAATGATTATAAGAGTCAGTTGGTGATGGGGGCCTCTTGATAATCCAGAGAATTTTCATCTCAAAATGGAGTTTTGCTGCCGTTATTTTGTTCAGTGGTTTATGTATCTGAATAGAACTAATTAACTGATTGCTACATCCCCCTGAGCATTGAGTGTCTAGCTGTAGGAGGTGCAACGGGTACAGGGTTAGACCCTTCTTCTGCAAGCGCCTTGGACCTGTGTGCAGTGCAGAGCCTGAGGATGGCCCTCTGTCTGGTAGTGCTGTGAGGTGGAGAGAAATGCTGCATGAATGCCTTAGAGGTACAAGGCATACTGCATCGTTAGTGCTTCTTCTCTCAAGAAGAAACTTGTGTGAGGTGTAAAAGACCTATGGAACTGGCAGGTTTCTCTGTCAGGATTTCTTAAAAAAGGAGAGAAAATATGTCTTTAATCTGTAGAAGGGGCATCTGGAAAGGGAGGAAACACTTCTTTCCTTAGAGATAGAACTACTCACTTTGATAGCTTCTGTCTTTCATTCTTAACTTCTCTGGCAGCGTAACTCTGGCAGATCCCATGCTGTGTTGGTTGGTTCCCCTTCTGGCTGCTCTGCCACAGGGATGGATGGGAGCCAAGGGAATAAATATAGCTCTGAGTTCCAGTAGTAACCCCTGCCAGACTTCCACACAGAAACCTGGGAGGTCACAGGGGGAGGGAGTGATATGGAGTTTGGGCAGGCTCACATCTGTCTTCTCCAGCAAAGAGAGTGTTTCTGCAGTCCCCAAGGAAGGGGAAAGGTGCTGCAGGAACCCACCATTGTGTTAGTTTCTGTGCAGAACTGAAGAGATCTGTCCATGTATTTTAAAAGTGGTTACTATTGGCTGTGCAGTTTCCATGTAAGTTTATTAAATGTGAACATTTTTTATATATAAAAATAACTTCACCATTTTGTTATTTCCTTTTACATATTTCACTCCTGTTGGAAAAATGAAATCAATCTAGTCAGCTTTTCATCAGTTTCTCTTTGGCTGTTATGCAGTTGCACAATGCTGCAGTGCTTGGCTAGCAAAAACGTTTACAACGAAAAATTGTTTTCAATGGGATTAAAAAAAGACTCATGGAAACATTTTTATTGGTCTTCAATTTTTAAGCAACTTTGATTTTTACAAGACCTAAACTACATCAATGGTGTTTCTGTAATTTGATCTTAAAATTATACTGAATTTTTTTATATATATTTGGAAGGTATAGACAAGATACTACTACTAGCTTCTGTCATATAGTACAAAAAAATGTTAGCCTGAATATTTTATATCAGCTGGCTCAAAGTCCATGGAAATCATGAGAAGCTTGTAGTTATATCTCAAAGCTTTGAGGTCAGACACTTAACCTCTTTGTAAATACCTGTTGTAGCTGGGTTAAACAGTCTTAATCATTTAGAACTGATCTGAGTTGATCTCTGATCTAGCAATGCTGTGAGACTTCCTACAGGTGAGGTCCATTTGGGAATATACCTGCAACCCTTATATACCTTTACTGCTGCTGGGCACCCATAGAAATTTCACATGAGAAAATGTATGTAATCAGATCTTGGTGGGTTAACCATAGTAAAATTCCAGGAGTAAAGTATTGTCTGACGGTTACCCTTTGCGTGAAAACTCTTTAGATTCTTTTTAAAAGGGTGTTTGTGATGAGTGTTGAGTTAGTTTGGATCTTGATTTATTTTGCTTTACAGTATAAGTGGCAAAGGGCTGTTCTGGGAATGACCTAAATCTGTGGCTATTGACGGCTGCTTTATGAGTATATGGACTCAGGCAGTCTGAGGAGGCATTGCCTGTCTCCAGGGGTCTTTTGCCACTAATAACAGAGGGGTATTGGATGAGTACCCAGAGCTTCCCTCCCACCTGACTTTCTACCTTCATTCAGTGCCCCTCAGTTGCCACCATGAACCTATCATGTAAAAGAAGTGGGGACCCTTGGATCCCCTTTGAAAAGTGAAAGCCTTTGTCTTGGAGAATCATGAATTTCAGGGCCCAAGCTTGCAGATACTTTTTTCCGTGCTTTTACAATCAATGTTTGCCACCAAGTTCATTAACTGAAGACCTTAGTGAATGTTGTAATGACTGGGTCCATAGCTGTCCATGATTCAGTGTCTTGTTTTCAGGTGTGAGCTGGCTGAGTCAAATTTATGTTGCTTCTAGTTGAAGTCATAATCTCAAAAGCAAATCCCCCCCACCTCGCTTTATAAATATGATTTCCCAGCCTCTTTCAAACACCAGCTGTTTATTGGCTACTTCACACATCACGATATTAGCTCATTGACTTCACACTATTAACTTATTTTTACTGACCGAATACAACTTTTGCAGTGAATTCACGTCCACCATTAGGTTAGACATAACTTGCATTTTATGAGATAACTTCTGTTGGGAAAAGAAATGAATTATCCTACAGACTTTTTCTGTAGCATTGGGGAAGTTATTGCAATTTATGATTTACATTTTTAATAAAACCAGCTGGATTTGAAAACTGTTTACACATGTATGGTCTGTAATGTAACACAGTTTTCATTCCTCTGCTCTGTAGCTGGTATGAACATCTAAAGTAGATTTGATGCCTCTGTAAAAACAGTCTGGCTAGTCCATATTCTTCAACTGCATGATGTTTGTTCACGTACCTTTTTCAGAAGATACTGATGTTTTTAATCAGACAGAGACAGTTTTGCTGGGTATGTTTTGCTTTGACGAGATTTTCTGTTGGGAGATTGGGCTTTTGAAGACGTGTTTCATATATTTGAGTCAAATAAAATATTACCTATCAGAGTGAAAGACCCTCTTTTTTTAATGTTGCTCCTTCAGAAATACAGATTTACAAATAAGTCCTCAGACAGTTTTTATTGTTGCTTCTTGTTACGCCATGTCATATATCTTTTACTAATTGTACTTTTATCCTTGGTTTAATTATATTTATTCTGGAACAAATGTTTTATTACTTAAAGTCATAGTACAGTTTTATAGTTTCTGATTTGTTAATGAAAGTACCCTTGAATACGGTGTTACTTTTTTTTTTTTTATGTGCCAGTAATCTCTCCACCTTTCTCTCTGGTGCTAGAGCTGATGAAAGTAGAGCAAACCAAAGATAAGTTAAAGGAGAAGCACTGGCTTTCAGCATGCTTCGGGCTGCATGTATATGTACCAGAGCAGGAGTCTGACTACAGAAAAATTTCTCAGAATCATTCTGTGGGTTGCTGCAGTGCTAGGGAAACATGTCAGGAGAAACAGGGCTGGCAGATAAAGCGGAGTATTGCACTTGCATTTTCAAGCTGGGTTTGAAGACAACTGTTTCTCCTTTCCTAATCTCTTATTTGAAATCGGAAATTGGTTAAAAAATAAAGTCAGAGAGCCCCTTGAACTCTTGCCATGCTCTGTTAGGATGTGTGTGTGGTTTTTGCAAGTACTTGTTCAGAAAGCATCATCTGTGTAAAATGGAAGTTAGCTCATTAAGCCGAATGTTCTGCTAGGCTTGGAAGCCACTTGTACCTTGTTCTGGGTCCTGTGTGTTTCTCAGCCCCCTACTTGCAAAGTGTAGAATTTACTCCCCTCCAGTTACTTTCATTTAGGATTTGCCCCCTGTTGAGATCAGTATTTAGTACTAGGACATCTTTTATATGTTGAGTAGGGATAATTTATTTCTATAGAAATAAGAGGACTTAACAGCAGTGCACAATCAATATGCAAAACCCTACTAAGATAATTTGTATTTAAATGTGAACAACAGTAATTCTAAACAGTCTTCAGCTCTTATTTGGCCCAATCATTGCTGGACATCTAGGTGAAGATGGCTCTTCTAACTGTTGATATTATTATCAAATATTGCCAACACTTAAACCCTTTGATTAGGTAATCCGGGTACCTATTATTCTATTAGGGCTGGCTGCTCTCTGATTGAAGTCCGTACTGAAACACCTAAAGCCTGGGCACAGGTGTCCCATCCTCCTATAAGCAGGTGTACGCAGAGTTTGGCAAATGCACAAGGACAATATCAATAATAATTTCTGAATAGTACTTTAATATTCTGTAGGATGCTTGCATGTCTGTCTTATAACTTCATAATATGAAGGTACCTATAGAAGGAATAAATATGCTTATCTTTGAGAAATGGATATGACAAGACTAAGTAATCTTTAAAACGGTCTCATTCATCTTTTTATTATGTTCATTAATTCCTGTGGTTTACATGTATATAACATATAGCCTTCTAAGAAAGGCTGATGTTAACAAAAGTTGCTGTAGCTTTTAGGAATTCTTCAGAGTTTGGGGGGAGGATTGTATGTTCCTTCAGCTGTGAGTAGTTTGTGGTTGTTTGTCATTTGTTTCATGAGCCTTCTTTCAGATTTTATAAACATGATGTTCACATACATGTAAAGAATGTCAATTGAAGCTGTCCAGTGCAAAAGCTTGCTGGTACAGCGTTATGGCTCCACCTACACTGCTTCAGTTGATCTTATACTGAGCATTTCTGTAGCAGTGTTTGATCCTGAATTAGTGTGGAAGCAGTGGTGTTGAAACATGCTTAACTGCTTTGCTAAACCTGGATGTCATATAGTTAAGTCTGTGCTGAAGTGGGTCCTCTGAAGTTAGGAAAAGCCAAAGCAGTGGAAAAGTCTTGTCACAATTCTGTTAGTTTAAGAGTCAGGTGTTACAGTGCTTTGAAAACCTGCAATGAGCCATATTACTTTTTTTTTTTTTAAAAAAAAAAAATCTTTGTTGTCCCCATCAACAATCCATATGATTTCAAATGTCATGTGTGGTCTCATAATTGTTTTTCAAATTGGCTGGAATAGTAGTTCTTTTAAAAATGTGATTCAAAGGACTTGCTTTTCATACTTTAGAATAGCTGTGGTCTTGAATTACATTTAGAAAAATATGTATTAAATATAAACAAATACAGTATTCATGTAAATGTTAATTAAGCTCACATCACAGAACCTTGCTTCTTTGTGAAGAGCAGGAAAGCTCTTCTCGTTTTCTTGTTCTTTCCCCCAAGACTTGTCTGGCACTGTTCCACCATCTCCTTTCCATAGCAAAACTACTTCAGACACTCAAAGCAACAGGGCCATTCCTGTTGCCTGTGACCATTCTTGGCTCTGAAGCTAACGAAGCTGGATCTGTGAAGCAGGTCCTGTGAGGGTAGCCTGGCTGGGCCCTTACCAGCTACAGGAGAGGAAGTGCAGAAGGCAGAGGACTTTTCTAAGGAGTCTTATGCCACCATACACAGGTGATCAAGACAGCAGATATGTGTAGCAGGACTTAGGCAGGAACTGGAGTACTAGTGCTTACTCCCATGTTGGTGAGGTGGAACATCAGGGACGCAGGGGCTGCGGACCGTGGAAGGTCCAACTTGGAGGCCCAAGTGAGGAAAAGGAAGGTGGAGAAAGGATGGGAGAAAAGTATTTTATGGTATCCCAGGAGAATGCTATCCTCTATGCATTCAGATCAGAGCAGTCCTCCACAGCTAGATAAAATAGCTCTTACACTCTCACAGGTTGTTCTGAACTAATATTTGCTATTTTAATTTTCTTTGCAGACCTTGATATCAAAGTCACTGCACTTTCCCTTCACGTTGGAACTCCTGGTAAAATAAGAGATTTATACCAAATATTGAAGAATTAAGCCTAACAGAATGAAAAATTAACATGCTAAATATCCTAAGTAATGATATAAACAAGGTGCCATGTCATTCTGCCCATGAAAGGCTAAGAGCTCTCTTTTGTCCAAAACCAGATTATGTTCTTCATCTCTCTAATGGCACTATTAGCAAATTCATATTGGAAGCCAGGACCTTATTTGTGACTCTGCTTCTCCTTTGGGACTGATATTGAAGCACAGGCACAGTATAAAACTTCAGAAAGAAGGCAAATATCAGATAGTTTTAGCCCAGGATTAGCAGTTAAGACTCTTGAGTGTCATCTGAACATTGATTATTTGTCAGATAATGCAATTACATTTAATGGAGGGCACCGCTCAGGAGTTACATAGTTTAACTAGCACGTTTGGTTTTTATGCACTATACCATGTTCGCAGTCACAGTGGAAGCATGAGCGACATTTGACACTCGGTTGCAGTAATACTTTTCCAAAGCAGCTGCATATCACAACACTGACAAAAGCCATGAAATGCCTGTTCTGTGCTCCTTGCTACCAAGTCTTGTTTATGCTCTCTCTGAGAGGCAGAGGCTGCAGAAGAGAGTGGTGTTGGAGGATGGTGTCGCATGTTGTGTGCCTGTCAGTGAGCTGACACACTTGCTATTGACTGTGACATGCCACTTACACGAAACCATGCAGTGCTACTGCAGCTTGGGGCACAGCATAGGTTATGCAGCAAATTGCAGTCTGTTTTCATCTGTGTGACAGACCCACCAAGAGAAGCTAGAATCTGAGCGAGCCCCCAGATTTCTGGGTTTCTGCTCTTCCATTAAAAGAAAGGAAGAAAAGAAAGATGTGCCCAAGGCAGTTTGAAATAAAACAGAAGAATCCTGTCCCTGTCCTTAGGTGAACCCTGATACTAACAGGGAGGACTAGACTGTTGCCTTATTGAAGAGCATAAGGAGTGATGAAGTAAAATTCTTGCCTCTGTTTTCCCTGTTGGCTTTATAGTCTAACAAGAAATCTTGGCTCTATTCAATCATGGGGACTTTTACCATTGAGTTCACTGGAACCAAGTTTTCATCATCAGAAAGGAGCTGAAGAGTTGTCAGCTTTGCTCCCTCCATGGACCGTGTGCTGATTTGTGCTCCTCGTGGACATAATATCAGTTGTTCCTGTGATATACCGAGAAAACTCTCTCTATTAGAAAAGCCTTAGGCTGGTAGACAAGACATTTTTCTTCAGTGGTACAACCTAGCACCACCTTCTCTGTACCAGAAACATGCCTTTGAACTTCAGGTGATCAAGCAATCCTTAGGATATGCTCCAGTACTCTTCTAGGCAGCCCTGCTGTCAGTTCTGGCTTGGCCATACCTGGATTATGTAGAGCCCCTCAGGTGTCACCTGCCAACAGAACAGTTCCTGACTCTTCACAGTAGCAGTCAGAGATGCCATATTGACTAAATGCTCTGCTACCACACTGATAGCTGAAATGTAAATGCTTCATCACACAGAAATGCAGATTTTATTATGTATCTGAACTTGGTTTATTCATGACAAGGCAGTATTTGGCTCAGGCTTAGTTTAGACTTGGAGTATCAAAGGGGTAGCCTTGACTTCAGCGATACTGAAATCTAAATTGTATTTGCATGTTCTATCCTGGAAGGGGCTTTCTGAGATTGTGGCTCGGTTTCTGCTACCAAGAGCTAAGGTCTTCCAAAAACAACTGCCTTACATAGGGAATTTAAGCACTTTATCTGAACTTTTCCTTTATTAAAACAAACAAACACATGCATACAAACCCTGAGGAGTTCAGTTAAAGCTGAGCTTCCAAAACTGTTGTAAGAATTTCAGTTGGAAATATGCAGTGGGTTCCAGTTGGTAACTGCATTTTGAATCTGAACAATGGATACTAGTTTGCTTTGACTGTTATTCATAGTACAATCAGAAGTAACAGATTTGAGTGGGAACCAAAAGAGAGAGATGAAAGTCGGAACACAGCTCCTGTCCAGCATGCCTTGGAAATCCTAGGCTTCTGCTGTGTCCCATCTGTATGACTGAAAGAAATGTTCCTCTTAACATTAAATAGCACCATCAAGTTAAAAATCTGCAAAATATATTTTGGTATTTATGTGTGTAAGTTCGCAGAGAATTTTGGTAATTACGTGTACAGTTTTGAAATCCTGAGAAGGATGTCCAGCAGTGGCAAAGCATGTGGATGAACACTGCTGGGGTGCATGCGGATAATATTTTCATAGGATTTGATAGTCAACATGGGAGTAATCTCAGACTTGGCTAATGAAAGTGGCTGCACTTGGTTGAGATTCTGCTGGAAGCTTGACTCTGTCAAACATACTTATGTCCGGGTGCTTCCTACTTTATAAACCCTCACCCCTTTCTTGTGCCCTTAGGCGTAGTTGTGGTGGAGAGTTGGAAAACTTGATCGTCACTGTTTTGGCAAAAACTGGCTGTGTGTTAATGTCAGAATCTCTGGAGGCTGCTCCTGCATGCAAGCTTACTTGGTTATTTGAAAATATTTTTCAGTCTGATGGCTGAAACACTGCCTTATATTTTGTAAGCTGTAGCTTAAGTTCTGTGTATCTTTTATAGATAACAGTATGGCTTCACGTTTTTATTTTTAACCTCTGCCTGCATTCATCTGGTAGCTGCTATAATGACAGATAAATTGAATGTTGATTCCATGAAAGAAAGTTGTTCTTTTGTGAAAAGACTCTAAAATCACGTATTTCATCAGTGCAACCTGGTGGAGCATCATGCACACTGTACAAATGAAAACGTGCTCTCCTCAGCTGTCAGTGCAGCATGCTGAAAAATGAGCATATGAAGGCAATTTGAGTGTTGAACCTTCTTTAATTCAACACATCATTTGGTTTCAAAATAGTTAAGCAAATTGTATTAAATAATTGTAAACATTCCAAATAGTAATCCAAAACAAACCGTATTTTGCATAATTGTAACTTAGGAACAAAATATTGAAATATAAATCAAGGAAGAGTGGGGGAAAAAAAAAAATAGGGTAAACTATGACAGTACACTTAAAGTTGTTCACATACCTATCCTTGATAGATATTTGACAAAATTCTTGTGGTTATTTAAGATACTGCATAAAATTTCAAAACAGTGTAGGTTAAATATTCTTAATATATTTTTATTGCTATATGCCTTTGAATATTATTTTCTGAAACTTGAAAGCTCTGTGCAATATAACTTCTGCAGTGTAAAAGGCTTTTCATTCTGTAAAGTGCCTAGGAATTCGTTATGTGATCAGCTATATAAATAGGCTTATTGTTTAGAAAGTGTCTAAAATGAAGTCTGTCCTATAGCCATTTCTTTCTCTTATTAAATTTTTAAAGATTCATATTTCAAAACCAAACAAAGCTATTCCAAAGAGGTCTAATTTTCTTATGTTTCTCCCAAAATGTTCAGTATGTTCTAACAATTTAGACTCCAGTTAGGCTAGTGGGGAGTCTTTCATTAGAAAGCACACTGTAGCAAAGCATGTATTTTTCGTGAAGAAACAGTGAATGATATAATAATTGTAAAGGACATCTACAGCATAACGACAGTTATGTGTTTTTTCAAAGGAAAATGCAAACAATAGGTAGAAGAAAGTAAAATCAATAAAAGGACATTGTATGAATATATCTGGTCCATTAGTTACAGGGAAATCTATTCTGTTCAATCTGAAATCACATTCAGCTTATGAGGTGGATAAATAAAAATGTTAGGTCCCAGTTATGTAGTCCTTTCTCCTTTTGAGCTTAATGGCAACTTTGGATGAAGTGGGACATCAGGATTAAAGCCCAAATTAATCATTGTGCAGCACGATTTTCATCACCCTCACTTCCAGATAGGTTATTTCCACTGAATAAAATCATTGAAGACTGTTTCCATTGTATGCTTGGCTACAGTTCCTGTGTCACAGGGGGAAAACCAAAAAAAAAGTCATGAGTAGAGTATTCTTCAGTTGTGCATGTGCACCTGTTAAGTTCTGTACCTGAGAAAGTGTGCTGGAAATTCGCTTATTTAACTTTGGTTCTTCTGTCCGCTTTGGACAGAAAAATACTGTGAGAGACTGTGTGTCTGTGGTTCCTCCAAACCCTTAAATTTACTAGGGACAACTGATTTCCTCACTAGAATTTCTGATCCCTGTGTGCCAATTGTTGGCTGATTAAGGTCAATGATAGCACTTATTCAGTACTTTTATTGACTTGGATCATGTGATAGAAGTGATTGATTTAAGCACAGGATTGCTAATTTTCTATTGTAGCTGTTTCTTCTATAGAGCCAGGTTTTACATTACCAGGAGTTATTTATACTGTATTTAAAAGCAATTCATTTTTTCCTTTACAGGTAGTGGTGCCATTGCTTACATTCAGAATTACATATTTCACTTGTGGGAGAGTGTTTTTGCCAGTGTCAGATGTACCCTTTGTTTCCAGAGGTCTTTGGATAGGCTGAGATTTCGAATAGCAGATAATAACATGCAGTGTGTACTATTGATGTTGTCTTAATTGTCTTATTGACAACTCACTTGCACTTGAAGAGGCATGCTAATATCAGATGTTTTATGAGATTGCATATATTTTCATGACTGGAAGCCACAGCTACAAAATGATATAAAAAGCACACAACTCCTAAAAACATGTAGAATTTTTTTAAAATGCACTTTTGGGTCCACATTCTGTATCATCACTGTTTGGCTTTGTTAATACAGTCTCCTCACACTTAATTTTCCTTTACTCGTCCCTAATTAAGCTACACATCAATATTTAGCGTGGAATTGGCGCCAAAGCAAATCGCCATGCACCACCACCATTACCTGAAAAAAAAAAAGCTTATAGGAATAGAAAATTATAAGCCTGGGAGAGATAAGAAGATGCTTATACGAAGGGAAAATACAAGCTATTTGCCTCTTCGGTGGAAGGAGGGGGTGTAGAAGATAGCATACATTGCGTGCAGCTTAAAATTATAAAAAACTAGTCAAGAATATACTAATTGTGATGGTTGTTTCTGGTGAAGGAGGTTCATTAAGGTGTTGCAATAGTTTAGTTACTGTTGGTCTCTTCTGAAGACCTGTGAATTAAGCTATGACATTGTTAAAATTTAAGATCAATAAATACAAAACTACAGTATGTATCAGCATGAGCTGACAGATGTAGACAAGTATTAAGGAAAATCTCTTCCTGAGAATGCTTGTAGCCTGAAGTATTCTATATATGAGTGATCCAAACATATTTTAGATTTCTGCTTGAGAAAACCTCCAGTTTGAACATACGGGTCTCTTCAGGGTCTGTCAGGGTGAAAGGACCAGTTGCCGACATTACTTCTGTCAACACTGTCTTCTGGGTGCTGGTTTTCTCTGTTGCTCCTAAGGACTCCATCGGGGACTGTTTGTTTCCAATCCTGTTTGAAATGTGAACCCCTGTGTTTCTGTATCAGTGTGGAACACGTAAAGGCAGAATTTAATGTAAACTCTGCTCATCCTTTCCAACCCTTCTTTTTCTGCTAATGTTACTGTTGTGGATTTGCTTGTGGCTGTTCAAAGGAAGGAGATGGTTTTCAGGTTAATTTTCTCCTCCTTCTAGTGTAGTAACCTGTTATCTTGAAGAAACTTGGGTTTCTACTGAGGAGATGAGTAATCCAGTTCTGTTCACTGATACTTCACAATTTTCCTTCAGGTTTTTTTTTTCTCTGAGATACTGAAGTGATTGTGAAGAACCATAAATGCATTCTGTAAAATAATTTTTTAGAATTGGCAACTACTCATGCCTGCCTTCCAGCTCTCTTCAGCCTGTTTTGCACTGCTTTTGCAATTAAGCTTTGTTGTGCATCTTGAGGCCGAAGAACTCTTTTCTAAATGGGCCTCTGTGATCAGGTGTTTTGTTAAGGATCTTAGCAACCTTCTAAATTTTTGCCACATTTATTCCACTTCAATTTCACCTTTGTAAATCAGGAAAATATCTGATTCCTGGTACTTCTGCAAGGGGGCAGATAAGGAAGTTTTATATCATATGTAAAAATACAGTGTTGAATTGTTTTTACATGCCAGAGTACCCTTTTAGATAAATAATCTAGATCTAGGGGCACATTCTGTCTGGTAGAATGTCCCACTGCTGCCAAACACTGGTGTCATCTGGTTCTAAGGCATCTGAATCCAAAGGTTTCATCATTGATCTCTATGTTCTCATACCAGTTTTTCTTCCCTGTTTGTTGTCTGTGGTGGTTTTTTTTTTTTTTGGGTTGCTTCCCCCCTCCCCACCCCCGAGGAAAAAGAGCTGTGGGGGGAAGAGGGAATGCAAAGGTGTCCTATAAACTGTAGTTGCAGTTCTGGGTGCATGGCCCCCACATAAGTAGTTTCCAGTAGGCAGTGGTGTTGAATAGCTCAGAAGTGACCTCTGCATACCATTATCCTGCATTGTGAGTGTGTGGATTGGCCATATCTGAGGATCGTGTGCCTGATTTCTAAAATAGATCAAGTAGTGTATGCCTGGAGCAAAAGGTGTCCATCTGTGAAATATGAGCTTGAATGATCATAATATCAGGAAAAAAATGGATGACACCTGAAAATTGAATTTGTTGATAAAGCACTGGACAGAGCTTCGTTCCTGATTCTTTTCCTGAATTTCAACATGACCTTGGGAAATTCATTAGAAAGGTGATTTTTACAGGTACTGAACACTTCTTGCTAATAATGAGTCTTGTAGGTGCAACGGGGGCATTTACTGCTTCTGAAGCTCAGGCAGTGCTTGCATCTCTGTCTGCCAAGTGGGTAAAAGGATTTTTGCAACCTTTAAGAAATATCGGGATATTTATTGATGAAAATTATATAACTATGCCTTTGTTTTAATAATCTGCTTAGAAAAAATGAGGAGGACCTGGTCTGGCTGAATGAATGTAGATGGAGGAGTATGTTGCCGTATGTTTGCAGGGTGGTAACTTTGGCTGACGTGGAAGAAATGCCCTTGCACCAGGCCAGTGGCCTGTCTCGCCCTTCTGCCTGATGCTGGCAGCAAGAGGTGCTGGTTAGGGAAGCCAAGTCAGCCTCGTTCCTTTTGGTGGTCCATTTGCCTCAAAGTATCCTTGTACCCTCAGTCATCGTAGGGACATTAGGGGGTACATCCTAATTCTCATAGTATGCCTCTATGGATCTTCTGGCTGTAAGTTTGTCCAGTGTGCAGTGTGTTTGTCTCCCCCATCTCCTGTGGCAGCGTGGTCCCAAGATCTCTAATGTTTATGAAAAGAAGTTTCATCTTCCTTTTTCCAGCAGAACAGCCACTCTACTTCCTTCATCATTTTATTTGACCATTTCCGTACCTCTAACTCTGCTACTTTCTTTTGGAACGACGAGACTAGAATGGCACACTGTATTCTAGATATGGGTGCACCAAGGCTTTTCTCTTGTGGCAGAAGGATGCTATCCATCTTGTTCTCAATAACATTCTAAATGATGACTAAGGCTGTGTTTACTTTTTTGTATGTTACTGAACGGACTATTTCAGAGGACTGTCAATTCCAAGATCTATTTTCCGTGCTTGTGGGCCATTTCCAAATTCAGTACTGTTGTACATGTTAGTTTAGATTGCTTTCCCCAGATGTTATACTGTAACATTTTTCTGTGTTAATACTCATCTGCCACACTTTTGCTCACTCGCTCTGGCTGGGCCAAAGCACAGATTCCTCACCCCAAGTCTACCCTCCAGCCATAGTCTTGTCTTTGAACAGAATGGCTCAGCCGGTGATCATTTCCTAACCAGAGCAGTTTTTCTTGACCCTTTGGAAGGTTGTTTCAGCCACGTGGCTCACAAAACCCATGCAGCAGTGTCTTCTTTGATACCATTCCCCAGAGATTTGCGAATAGATTCTTCTTTTGACAGTTTTGCTCTTGAAAATGCTCCTGGTCTCTGGTTAAATACCATAATTGTGGAAAAGCTGGCAGCAAGTGGGCCTAGGCCTTTAGAGCAAGGTTTACTCTTCATAAGTACAGATTAGCCACAGAAAGCAACTTTCCATTTGGTTGTATTTCTAGAGAGATATACTTGAGGTTTCCCATGTGGATGGTTTGCACGATCCCCCTAGTGAAATGCTTCAGCTGTTAAGCTAGAGTTCAACTTCAAGATGCTGTCATAGTTTTTTCTTGTCTAGTCTTAGAAAATATGCATTCAAACAGGAGTGAAACTTCATGCTATCTGCAAATGCCATAATCAGGTTGAGTGGTCTTTGCCTGTTTCTTTGTCTTTTAGGAGAAATCTGGTTCCCCATTAGCAACTATTTCATTCATAAGCAGTTGTACATTGAAGCAGTTGCTTCAGGTAAAAAGAGAGTTGCATTGTTGTCTGCAGGGAACTGAAAACTCTCAGAGAGAGACAGCTGCTGGGAAAATGAAGTCTTGTAGGAAAGCACATTAGGCAGTCAGATAGGAACAGTTAAGCATGATTTTTTCCTCCAGCAGTGAATTTTGATACTTCTGTATTTGAGTTGCTGTGTGGTTCTTTAAGGTCTCTGGCCTACTGGCAAAAAAATCTCACTTGCAATACTCCTTGTGCTAGGAGATGGTGAGAGGGTAGAGTCAATACTACCTGCCAGGACCAGTGGAGCACAACATGCTCTAGTTACATCACCTTCTATTTGTGAATTGTTACCTTGGTTGACATGGATGAGAGAACTAGCAGCCTCCAGCACTGAAACCTTTAAGTGTCAATAACTTGAGTAAGAAGACTAAGTGCTCTAGTTATTGCTATTACAGTTCTATCCTGGGAGCCAGTGAACAGTGGGTTAAGCTTGTGCAGATCTAGGAGATGTTAAGGTGAGACCTTGTTTATCCCTTTAAAACCATTTTCTGGTTTATTTGTGCTGCAGAAATAGCTCAAAGAAATGAAAGTATAGGTGTGTCATTTAAGGTAAATCACCCAGAACATCATAAGCATTTAATTCTGAAACTTCTCTGTTATTTGTAAGACCAGTCCACAGGAATCATTCATATTACCTCCTGAAAGTGGACCACCTTGCTCAGTTCCATTCACCACATTTCCTATGTGTCATTTTGCTCTGTTTAATGTTTGAATATATAAGAATATATGTTTAGATATCAAAAATTATTAAGAAAAAAGTTTTTTAAAAAGGTGAGATTTTTTAAAACTGCTGTGGAATCAAGAGGTGTTTTAAGTGCTCTCTTTTTATCCTCTTTCAAGATGTCCTTTTCTTCTCCAGACTAGGACGTTTGGGCTTGTAGTCTCTTAAAAGAGTAAGAGTCTAGTGGTGGAGTCACCTCTTCTTACTTAAAATGAACTGAAGTTGTAAGACTTGCATAGCATCCACAAAATTACCAGCAGTCCTCTGATACTGTTACCAGTAGGGTCAGACCATTATGCCACAGGCAGTCTAAAGTATATTTAGAAGAGTGCTGATACTTAATTTTTCTGGTAGAGTGTTTATTGTTATCTAAAGGAAAAGTCTGGCAACTGAATTCTTAAATCAGCTGGTCTGACACAGTGGGAACCGAGGATTTTGGTCCAAGAACTGCACTTATATCACTTGAGGTTGAGAGAACTGATTGACTGGCTGATGTAAAGATAGCTTATCACTGTAGCTCCTGCTGCCTTCTGGGTCTTTGGTAGCACTCCAGAGAGCTGACTTCATCTGCACATAGGGATCAAGGTTGAAAGCTGAAGTGGGAAATTTTAGGGTTCGTGTATGGGGATGGAGTGGTGGAAAAGGGTGGGAAGAAGGCAAGGGTTTCTCTGGAGGGTTAGGGAAGTAGTGTGCATGACGTTGTGGGGTATTTGGCTGGCACCGATGTTTTCAAGTTCAGCCTCAGTTTGAGAAAGCGAAGTTACCCACTCTGCTGAACATTCCTGCTGTGATTAAAAGTGTTAGACTGTGACCTTTAGTTTTCTGAGAAAAGGAAAAATTGTTGCCTTAAGGAATTTCCCATACCTTGAACCAGAACAGAATTCACTGCTATGTTCTGGAATTATCCTGGTCCTTGGAGATGGAGAACTTCGTCAAAATTTACTGCTCTGGTAAGCTGCTTCTTCAGCAGCTTTAGTGGTTGTTTCTATGGTTAGATAAATTGGTGACCTTTTGGAGAGCATCGTGTTATCAAACAGACCAATCAACTCTTTAGCAAACGTATAAGATTCATCTTCATTTCAGTATCTATGCGTAGAATGAAATTGAACATGTGTCATATACATAGATTTTTGCATTGCATTTGCCAAAGACAACATTTATTTGGTGTGTCTAATTCTTGGAAAAATAATCCTCAGAGACACAGGATTTGATTTCCTGAGCACAGCTATTGTTGCACTTTATAATGAAAAGTAAGTGCTTGGACCTTCTGGGAATCAGAACGTGGAGGATTCAAAATTAGCCTCCAAAATTTGAGCATTCTGATATGAATGGTTAAAATATTAAAATTAAGACTATCCAGAGTAGAAAGCAAGAGTCCCCAGTGTTAAAATGCACAGATGCACATGCACACACAACATTAATATAAGGGATTAAAATTCAGCTCTGATAAAACTGGAAAATACAGACTGTAGAAGGTAGCATAGCATGTCTTCAAGGGTTGGTTAGTGCTTAAGGTGACAGAGAAAATTAATGCACGTGAGTGACAGTTGTTCCTAAGAGAGTCATCAGATGCAGCTGTGAAAAGTTTCCTTTCCTTGAATCCCACTTAAGTTGAGAGAGTTGTTATAAATGTTTGATAGAACAAGATGGACAATTGCCCCAGGTAGGTCTGAGGTTTGACCTCTGCCACAAATGGTTGCAAGAAACCTTTTTTCGCAGTGCCTGTTCGATTTAAATTCTTTTCAGGATGACACTGGAACCGCTAAATCTCTGGTTCCTTTGTCTTGAAGCCCTTTTGCTCCATTGGTAGATCTAGGGAGATTAGGAATGCAGGACACAACATCACTATGTACAAAGTTTGTATCAAATAAAAGGATTCAATTTTCTGCCAAGTTGGGGTTTAACCTCTCCTAGATCCTGAGTTGTGTATAATTAATGTATTTTCAATATCTTTCAGCATTTGACTTTCAGAAGTCTCTCCCAGAATTAATCTTAAAGATGTTTCAGTATTCTGCCTTCAGGAAGACAACTTGCTTTTAGCTCATGCCATAATTTTTGGTTTCAGTTTTTGGATGTCATGTATCACTCTGATTAAATGTCTCTTTCTTCCAGAAGGCTATTCTCATAGGGAAAAAAAATCAAGCTATTACCTAACAAATGTGTGGCAGTTAGTGCTAGCGTGGCCTAGTGTATTTTAAATGGCAGCAATCTCTTCCATTTTGTTGCATGTGAACTGAATCTCTTGCGTGCTTTATGTCATCAAAGAGCTTGTCCAGATTTGGTGGTTTTAGGTTGGGTAACATTATGATGGACGAGTTGACAGTTCATTAAACCAAAGATTTTTTTCTATCCACAATAGTCTGTCTTCTGTGTATTTACTATTATTAAAATCTGCACAATGGCATCTGTAAATAAGACATGCCTTTCCCCTCCACTAGTGTCGACGACTGATGGTGGATGATTACTAACAGAAAGAAAGCTAGAGTCCTGCTGAGCTAACTTTTAATTCAACAACACAGTGTGTATAAGTACACTAGTGCCATTGTGAACGAATGGCTTTCTTCCATTAAAGCAATATTACTGCCCCTGGTACTCTTGCTTGTCAAATCTACTAAGATACAAAACATTTTTACCTTCGTAGCAATTCAGGAACCAACTGATAGTAAGTACTAGGTATGACCCGTGCAGTTTTACATGCAGTAGCTAGCTTCTGAGCTTGTTGAGCCACTTGTGATGTTTGGGATGTACATTCTTTGAAGATTACTTCTAAAGAAAGGCATCCAAATCCTTAATTCGAGATTCTGTCTATTCCTGTGGTGTTTACATTCCAGTATGGCAGAAGATCACTGAAAAAAGAAAAGATGAAAATGCCCTTAAAAAAGGGTTTCTCAAAACAGGTCTCTTTCAAAGCATTGCAGTTCTCCACCTCCTCCCCTCTTGTAAAGACAGGGATTAATGTTTTGTGCAGGAAAGAATGTACATTAGTAGGCAACTTAGCAGTTTGCCACAGTGCTATTAGTCAGAGCCATCCGTGATGAGGTTCTGGGCAGCGTGTTAGGGAGACCCCCTTCCACTGTGGAGCTATGTCATTTTGTATTAAAACAGCTGCAAAGTTACTTGCTTCTGTTTTTCTGTGTGTTATCTCGGTGCTATTGTTTTCACTTGCTACTTAAAAACTACAGCCTTATCATCTTCCAGAGTGTTCGCTTTTTTATTTTTTTTATTTTCAACTGTATAATAAAAGGATCAAATATTTAAAATTGCTCACATATTACTTTATTAAATGCATTTGCAGGAGAATGGGAGTAGTTACTGTGTGGCTTTCTTGTAGCATTGAATCTTCCAATTGTTTAGTTTTGAATTCACTCTACTCAAAATATGCAGCATATTTTTTTTTTTTATTATTTTGTGTGAATATGGCGTTCATTAAAGGGACTAATAACAAAGGCTAAAGCTTGGCACGGAGTGGCTGTTATGCAAGCTTTCCCACACGCAGTTCTGCCAGTACCCCTCAATTCTGACCTGCAATAATACCCTTGCTATTCTAGTCCTGGGCCTTGCCTGAACAGCGGCTGCAAACTGCGTCAAATCATCTGTGTGTGATTTTTGTGATAGAGACAAATGAGATATTTAAACTCGTTTTTATTTCTGACCTTACTGTAAGTCATAGGTATTTTTGTAAACAATTCGAACAAGTAATTTCTTAATAAACCAAGGGCAGTGGCTGTAACAGTAGCCATAAAAAGAAACTGATGAACAATTTCACGATATACCAAACCCCTCTGTTTGTGTGGGAAGGTAATGATTTAGAAAATCCACGTGCTGATTCAATTATTCTTAACTTTAAGAAATTTTGAACACACTTCTGGTGTGAACGGGTTTCTCTGTCTTTATATGTTTCTTGCAAGTATTTAAAAGATGCAGAAGGATGATTTCCTTTTTTATGATAATTTGTCTTAATAAAGATGGCATCAGACACTCAGCCATCATTGTGTTATAGCAGCAGGAGTCAAAGGATCAATTCCTTGGAAGGATTTGTGCCCCTAGAATTATAAGGTGGGTTTTCTTAGGGATGTTAATAATTGAAGGTAACTTTAGCAACTATTTGATGATCGATCAGCAACATGTGGTATGTAAACTCTGGTGGAGAGCAGCGCTTTAAATGCAGACAATGTAAATAAGCATTCCAGCAAGCAAAACAGATTCACCTAAACAGATGCAAATACTAAATCCCAGTAAAACGTTAATTTTAAGATTAAAACCAGCCTTTCCATTACCCAAGCACCTATGTAACACTGCTTCTGTCCTTTAAAAAACAGTTTGATGAAGGAGCAGTTGAACCAAAATTGAAAAAAGGGTGCATGTAGCCTTTCAGGCTATGATGATTAGTATTAAGATGAGTTGCACTTTAGCTAGGCTGAAACTTGTTCGTAACAGAATGTTAAATACTTACTGAAAAGAAAGATTATGTCTATCTAGTTACACCATTCCTTGATATATGCACCATGTCAGAGTGCCATTGTCTCCTGGGTAAAGACTGAGAGTTCAAATACCCACTATCTCTCCCCTGGTGCTCCAAATGCTCTGCTTTGAAGTTTTTATAATCCATCTGTCATCTTCTAGCAGGGAGGGCACATGTTCTGTACCACTCAATTATAGAATTCTCTTTTGCCAGCTACAATGAGACAGGAAAGAATGTTATGGGTGGTTGAGAGAAACTGTCAGATATACTAAATTCCTGGGATTCATATGGATGATGTTATTCCAGTGTAGGAACACAGCATGTGCTATTGTTAAAATGTATTAAGGATACATCTTGTATTGTACCATTTAAGCATTTTTATATTTGCATAGTTTTGTTAATATTTGATTTTTATTTAAAAAATGGAAGCGGCCAAACAGTCTGAGGTTTGATCATTTCATTTCTTCCGGGCAGCAAAAAGTGACCAAATATGCATGTATTTTGGAATTTCAGAAATTATCATGGTTTCTGTTACAACAGTGAAATGGAAAAATTGCATTGTTTTTGTGTTAAGAGCTGTGGAACAGTGGAAGTGTTTATAGACCGGTAATATTTGCCATACCAATTGTTTGTATTATGATATGAACTGAAGGCCTGAAAATTATATGTGCTACCATCTGGTGAAAACAGAAGTAGCATTTCATTATGTGGTGCATATAAACAATCGAAGCAGTGTATTCTGAAAGTATAGTTAGTATTTTGCTTAAAGAAATCTACCTTATAGGGACCTGGCTTGTTTGATAGCACACTGGCTTTTCATGTACTTGGTCCCTGGGGTGGTTTAATTTGTTGTCTTATGTGAAATGAGTTTGATGATGTCAGCTAAGTCTCTAGTGGATATTAATTCCTGGTGTAAGACATCCCACATAGTTTTGCAGAAGCTGGCATAATTTTAAAATTTTATGTTTGGCTCAGAATAGGGTCAGTATATGTTGTAACTGACTTCATTGGAATACGTAGTTTTTCAGAGAAGCTTTATGGTACCAGGACCTGCAAATGGTGGTTTTGTGTTTTGTGGGTTTTTTTTTTTTTACATACATGCATAGTCTGGCACGAGTCAACCAGCCACCCACAAATGCAGTTTTAAACATGCACCTTTATGGGATCCTTTTAAAGCTCCTGAAGTGGATGAGAGGACATAGGAGTCTCCAGATGGTACAGACCCGTTTGTAAGCTGAAATCTAACTGCAACAAATGTGTTCTGAGCAGTCAGCAAGACAACCTCTTGCTCAGACCCTATCTGCAGTTTAAATACATCCTCCTCTTGCAAATAAATGGGAATCCTGCCATTTCCAGAACCTGGCAATTGCCTTCCAATAAAACTTACTATCGTGGCTTGCTATTTTGCAGCCTGTCACCTATCTACCATGTCCTTTCTGTTGAAGCGAGGGCTGGGGACAGTGGAAGGGAGATGTGGCTTTTGGGTTAAGGAGGTAAAGGGGTCATCCTGTGGCTGATCCCCACAAGTGTTTGGGCTAGGAACTGAAGGCAATATCTGTGTTTATCTGACCTGGGTTGGTTATAGGAGAAATGGAAATAACTTAAAAATGCTTCAATGGAGAAATTGAATAATTTGGAGAAAGTATGATCCAAGATGAGATGGTCCTTCCCCTTCATCACGTGGGACCAGGACACTAGTCAGAGGCAGTGTTGAAGGCACTGACTTGATTATGGCACCTCATTGGGGTTACATTTATCCACTTGGAGCTGGCCGGTGTTAGTGACTTATTCTTTTCCACCAGTTGTTATGACCAGCTTCCTGATGCTGTAGGGAAACAGAACATTTTTAGAGTTAGACTCTCCTTGGCTGTTGTTCTGCTTCAGTAGATCTGCCCACAGGTGTCCCAAGGGGAGGTGGTCATGAAGGACTGCTGAAAATAGGATTTTGAAGTGCAGGACTTGGTGACAGAGCTGTGCTTTTAAAGATGAGAACGTTCCATAATGAAGTTTTTGCACGAAGATTACCTGTGTTGAATTACCTGCTGCATGGACTACTGTGGCTAAGCTCTCTTGACCCGTGCTCACGTGGCTCACTCTGACCATGGGTAGGAACTACCCATGTGCACTGAGTGACCTGCAGTTTCCAAAGCCCTTTAGCTCTAAAATTGCCAGACTATTATTAACTTTTGTGATGGATCTTTCAGTCTTTGTCTATTACTCCCATTAGCCTTGAGTTAGCTGAAACTTAACTCTGTGTTTGTTCGTACTGCTGAGACTGGACCTCCTGAGCCAGGAGATGGAAAGCTCACTGCTGGTTTTAATGATATCTCCAAAAGGCACCAGATACTTTCTCACTGTATTTATACAGCAGCCAGTGCAAGTTTTGAAAAACATTGTCACTAACTACAGATTCATATTTATATATGCTTTAGCCTTACTGTGTTTATCTAACCTATACATTGACAGGGAAATATTCCACTAATCCCATACTGTGATGTTTTATTCACATGCAGAAGGTTTTTTTTAACTCTAAGTATAGATTTTAATGTTTTGCTTGCTCTGTTGTTTGTTCTTTTCTTCCCCTTGCCTAGCTCTTCTTGCTTATCTTTCATTATTTCTCTTTAGCAGCTTTTTTCCCCTCTTTTTTCCTTTCACTTCTTACTTTCTCCTTCTCTCTATCTTACAGGTATACACTAACAGTGGAAGCCCCAGTTGGAAGATTATCAGTGAAGAACAGAGTTTTTAGGTCCTAGCAGAAACTTCATCACACTGAGAAAAAAAAAAGTGAAGATTGCAGTTTGCAGGACCTAGTGAAACCTTGAGAGTGTGAAAAGTATTTGCATTTACTCTCTACCTTTCACTGGGTCTCCTAACCTGCACTCTGAGGGCTTCCACTGTGTTTTAAGCCTGCTGTATCACAGTTTTGTGTAAATGGCAATAAATGAAAGTAGCCGTGCAGTTGTTGTTACAGTGTCAGCAAATCTTGAATTACTATTTTGACATCAATTTCATATAAATTTGTATTTACTTAAGCCTTTTTGTGTAAAAACAAAAAAACCCAACAAAAAAACAACGCTCCCCAAAACAACCCCCCAACATTTTTTAAATACATATATTAAACTGTGTTTGTAATGATACTGTTTTTCTAGACTTAGGCAAATGTAAAAATATTTATTCATGGGAATTTTCTGGGTATAGCTATCTTAATCAACAGTGCAAAATTCTTTTTGCCCAAGCAATTAATATTTTTGATGGGCAAGTAAAGTATGTGGCTTTCGTGCAGTTTATACAACTCTTCCTGGTAAATAATGCCAAATAGATTTAGTATCTGGACAGATAAATTTTTCATTATCATTTGGAGGCCTGATTTAAAATATATTACTTTGAGAAACACAAGATTGAGATTTTTAACCGGCCATATTGTGCTACAGCTTATTGTTCTGTTGCAGGGATAATGCATTAATGTTTATTGAGTTCTTTATAAATTCATATGTGTTATATATAGTCATAGCTTCCTTTGTGATCTTCTTTTTTATTAAGCTGGAAATTTATAAAGATGTGAATTTAAAAACTACTGGTCATTAGGTAGTATGTTGCAGTTTAGGAAATATTTAGATTTTTGTTACTAAGCCTAACGTTTTTTACTGTCCTTTCTGTATTTTCCCATGAGATTAAGGTCGTATTTTTTATGCATGTTGAAAAATATTCACTTATCAGTATGGGTGCAACTGTAAACAAGTGATAAAGTGACAACATTTACAACAGCAAACTGACAGCATTTGCTTTAATTTTCTGCCATTTTTGTAATTATATCAATCAAGACCAAAACCTAAAATGATATTTTAGCATGCTGTAAGAAATGAGGAATTCAGATCTTAAAAGACCATTACAATTAGCTTTGAAACATTCACCATTTTAACATAATTGTTTCATATAGCTTATACGTCTTCATTTACAGGCAAATATTCTGTTGATCTTTTATAAACAAAGTAGCACCCATCTGCTTCTTGAGACACTCCTGGCGCCTATTCATTGCAAAAATAATACATGTCCTAATGACTTCCACATATTTTGAAATCTCCCTTTTGAAATTGGTCTTGGCAGATTATTTGCAGGTACTTGAGTTGCATCTGTTTGCAATTTTGCAAATGCGGAAGACTTTAATGTTGAGCACTGCAAGAGGGCTATTTTAATCCTCAGATAACATAGGCTGTCATCAAAAGCCACATTTATCTTTTCGAAGGTGGGGCAAATGTTTAATGTTAAAAGACAGTAAAAGGTCAAGGTCAAGGCTGAGGTCTGAATATTTTCCTTTCATAAAATTGTGTCTTTTGTCATTTACTTCTTGCATTTCTTTCATTTAAGTTTCAGCTTAGCTTCCCATTGCCAAGAGGATGTTTTGCTGATAAAAATGAAAGATCAGGAAGAGAGTAAATCTGAAATAATTGTGAACTTCGGTCTGTTGTGCTTATTATTACCATGTGGTTAGCAGCTGACCAACTTAAGCCGTTTTTATTTACACTACAAAACTGAGCAGCATTGTCCTAGGAAAGTACAACTTTTCTTTTATTCAATCACTAGACTATGTTTAAAATGGAGTTAAGGGTCTCCCTTCATCTCACAGAAGCAAGGAGGTGAGGTTGAAATGACATCCTTAATGTACCTCATTGGGCCTTGTTATTGCAGCACATATGGTACACTATGAAGGATTACCAATTGTTAGAGGACCCCTGCAAGAGCTGGGCACGGTGGGGGTGAGTTAAGGATGACGTTTCAGCTTTAATTCCTCTCTTGTTTTCTCTATTACCAATTGGCTGTTAAGATTTCCTTCTTTTTTTTTTTGTCTAAATTTTGTCTCTTGAACGTTAAAATGCCCCTTTTCCTGTGTGAGAAGGATCAGTGTTTTGATACAGAGGGAATCAGAGACAAAAAGCTTTTAGAAATGGTTATTTCTAGGCAGCTACTTTCTGTTCATGTTGTTGTGCAGGGAGAATAGCTGGAAACCCGAAAATGTGCCAAGGTTTTAAACACCATGAGGTTTAGTATGAAAGAGGACGGAATGAATGTTTTGTGCCATACAGGTTATTTTCATGTTTCTTGATTCGCTCTGTGGCTGTAAGAGGAGCATGCGCTTACCTGTGACCTTTCATTCAAGTACCTTAAAGTTTGCTGCGCTTACAAAGTTTAACAAAATGGCTGTGAGAGAGTTGTTTAAGAAGGTTTCCTACTGAGCAGCAGCCACCTCTAAGGTGGAACAATAAAGCTATTTTTACAGCTTGTAGCAGTACAGGACAGGAATAAATACACCAAGCAGATAAAATTGCTGTGAGAGCTGAGGTGGTGGGATGGTAGTATTTAAGATAGCATATGACCAGGGGTTACCACTTCAAAAGTGTCTCGGGCAGCTACATGCCGGTGGCTTACATCTTCTAAGTGTACAGCCTTTTGGGTTTTCAGGTGCTTGATCTCCATTTTAGTGGGATTTAGGTGCCTGAGTAAGGGTCAAGGGATTGCATGCCTTTGGGCTTCTGGCCCTGCATTCAGTTTTCAAAAGGACATTATGCACATCTCTAAAAATGTTTCCCAGGGTGGTAAATTTAATGTAATCAGAGTGCTATGCACTACTGTCAGATGTTCACTGTGGCCAACCAGAATTTTGCTTTTTAGTCTTAAGTGAAAATTCAGCTTATAGATCAGCCTGATTCCTTGCTATTATCTTGGCACACTGATTCGGTGCTGTCTTATAGGATGTAGTGCCACCTCCTCTATCAGCATGCTGCCTCCTCATTATCATTTAATTATTTATTGTTTCTATTGCAGAACACTTGGGCCTACTCAGTGAACAGCTGTCTGTGCTGAGGTGGAGCTGAGTATTTGGGGAATGAGTAAGTAGAAGTAGTTGCAGTAGCAGTCAGGATGGAGAAGTCAAAGTCTTCATTGCTTAGAAAGAAGAGATTGTTTCTTAAACTACGGTGCTGAAAAAGCGGCAGGTTTAAGGAATCATTTGTAATTTTTGAGATAGAATAAGGAGCCACAGTGAAGGTGGCAAGGAAATGGCTTTGCCAATTAACAGTGATAAAGTAGGGAATGGCAGGAGATTGACAGGAAAAACACATAGATCAGTTTTATCCATTCAAGTTTAAATTGGCAGCAATGTAATTAGAAGAGGTGTCTCAGGTGCAGGCAGATGTGCAAGGCTTCTTGCACGGAGACAGCCATAGGAGGTAGATGGGGGTGTCATCGTCTTAAACTTGGAAGAAGGCATGTGAGCAAAAAAAAAGATCACCTAGGCAGAGGATAGAAGGGTAAAACAGAGTTGTGTGGGACTCCACAGAAAATTAGAGATGGTAGAAGAGTGTTGTAGCAAGTAAGATACTTGTAGGAACAACTTAGAGACGAGAAACATAAAAAAGATAGATTCTTGGAACAATTATGATCCTGGTTGCTCTGCTGCCGGAGCACTGACATAGTTACGTTTGTAGATCAGTTTGTTAGGTCTGTTGGGACAGTAGCACAAACTGGTTATCTAGTTGGGAGCAATTGTCATGTTATTGTTCATATGCTTTGAAAATGTATTATGCAGTTACTGCAGCCAATTTTCAAACGATGACTTAGCCATTATCCTCACTTTTTATGGCTCAAAATATGCGTCCACAGTATGGATTTGTGTTTTTTAAAACCAGCAACCTATCACTAAATGTTTATGTACTTCTACAGTCCAATATGTGCGATAGCCATGTTAGATGATGTTTTTTACATCAAAGTTGTCTTATCCTTATCTTGCGTATAATCTTTTCTCTAATCAATTCCCTCTTGTTTTCTCAGCTAAAAAAATCTCCATAATCCTTTTTTTGGGATTCGCAGGGGAGGTTAAGTGAATGGTCCACCTGCTTCCTCATACATTGACAGTGGGATGACAAAGAAGTTATTGGTACTTATTCAGTGCTCTTTAAACAGCTTTGTGCTGCCTGCTCTCTGCTGAGCTGTTCCTGCGGGCAGAAAGATACCGCCTGTCTCTATGGTCTCTGAGACATGCTTTTTTCTTGAAAGTCAGAATAAGGTGACGCTCTCCTGAGACTTTCTGAGGCCGTGTGACTGCATAGGCGAGCTAGGGTCACTGTAATGACCTTCCTTTCCTTTTCCTTTTGTTGTTGCTCAATTTGAGTATACCTAACCATTCTGCTTAAGAAGCCCGTCCTGTCCGCTTGTTGCTTCCTCATTTTTATTGTCTTTAGAGGCATATTGATGTTTACCTGCCCAGATATCTTTACAGCTACTAATGAAAAAATACCTACATTAACAACATAGACACAAGTGCACCTTGGGATGAATGTATTATTTATAAAGACTTGCCATCACACCCCTCACAGTTACATTTTATGCTGCTTGTGGGTGTACTCCTGTGTCTTGTTGGCAATGCAATTAGTTGCACTGTGGGAGATTCCTAGGTTCAAAGCCAGGCATGTAAAATCTATTTCACCCCTTTTTAATATGTGGGTCTTTTTGTAAACGAAAAGAAAAAACCCGAAATCATGTCACCCCTTCACAAACAAAGCAGAATAACACAATTTGTGAAAATCTTACAAAGTCTGATCCAGCCTCTAGTGCTGCTTTTTATACGTTGCAGCTCAGCATAGTTGTGCTAGACCAGTACTGCTCTGCAGGTGGAAGTGTGAGGGCCATTGAACACTTCGAGTTTTTTTTCCAGTGGATCACAATTACAGAAACATCTGTGCTAAATAACTTTGTGCAGATGCACTGTGAAAATTCAGTGTTCAATAGCCCTCAACATTTCTAATTTCTTACTTGTGCTGGTGTAGTTTAGAAGTTGCACGTTGGGTTGCAGTATAAAGCATATTGGAAACATTTGTGAAAGGCCTTTTTAGAATGCTTATGCTGCAGCAAAAGTACTCCCAAGCGCTTTTGTTTCTTTATTTAGACTTATTCTGTTTAAAAATGGACAAAGTGTATGCTAAGGATGCTGTTGATGTAATGCTGTGTGAGAGTGCAGAGGCCTGGTATATTGACTTGAAAAAAAAACTAGAATAAATTTATTTTGGAAATTAGTAAAGCAGGAGCAGGAGAGAAACCTGGAAAAGCTGAGTTCTAAAACTATTGAATGCTACAGAGAGATCATACCATTTGGAAAAGTTGAATGCATACGCTTCCTCAGGAGATATACTCGCTGCCTTCCATTCTCTTTCATCTAGGTGCCCTGTGTATTACAACAGCAGGGATGAACCAAAATCTTGAGGAATACAGGAGTAATTCTATGAATACTTCAGACGGTTCTAGGTTTCACTTCCATAAAACAACTAAAAGGTGTAAATGCAAGTAGTGTTTTGCTGCTTCTTTTCATGGGGCTGACTTAATCTTTAACATGATCCATGAAAACACTTTAAACAGATCTTGATTTCAGTTTCAACGGTGTCTGCACTGCAGGAAAGATTCACTGGAATCTTCTTCTGTGAGACACCCACTGAGGGACTTTTAATACTTTTCTCCTTCATCGAGTTATCTATGAAATTGTCTGGACTGGAGTTAACTATATATTTCAGATTTAAGCCTAGTCTGTTGGGATAGGTAGCAAAGGGACAAGTCATGCGCTAGAAGTAGTGTGATATTTATCCTCTGTTCCTCATAGGCTGAGCTTATCCCGTATCATGGCAGTCAGCCCAGCTCAGCAAAAGCCATTTCCACTTCATTTCTCAATGTCTGGTTTTGCTTCCATTGAAGTTAATGGCAAAACTCCCACTGTCTTGAAGTGCAGAGAGATCAGATATTCGGAGAGGTTGGCTACACTTTTAATGCTTTCATCTACTTGGAAGTCAAATTTTACACTTAACTTCTTTAATCTCTTGGAAAACTTAAGCTTTATTTTCTCCCAACTATTTCTGAAGCCTGATGTTATACATTTCTGTGATTTTTACAAGTCAGTGAGAACTTGTAATTACTATTTTATGTTTTGGTTCATACAATAATTTTACTTTAATGAGAGAACAGAAATTTGTTTCCCTATGATCAGATTTTGTTGCTGTACTTTAAATCATTGCAACCTTTCCACAGGCTTAGGCTCTTGTTAACAAAGGTCATGATGTGACTAGCCATACAGAATTATTTGTGTTAATGAAATACTTGGCTGCATTTACAGTCTGTTTGGAAACAAGTATGAATCTGATAGAGACAAATATGTTTTTCAGTGTGGATTTACATACATTTATGGATTAGAATCAAGCATTCCTCCTTTTATAGTCAGTGTAGGTTTAACTAGGTTAAAAGGTTTTCCTGAATATTCATCCAGACATTGCTTTTGAATAAGCTTCTGGTTTAAGTTTTGCACAAATTAAAAAGTACATAAATCTGGAAGAGGAGAAGAGAGTTGAAAAGAAAAACTAAGTATATTTAAGTTTTATGGCTTTCAAACCCCCAAATTTTAGAGCTTTGTGAAATTAAAAGGTTAGCTATGAATAACCACAATCAAATTTTTTTCTTTTGTCCATATTTAATTCAAATGAGATTGCTCCATATTGACTTCTAATGCTAAAAGGCCACCCATCATGGAATCCCTGCAGCCAATGAAGCAAGCAAGCGAATGCTTTCTTAAATGATGCTAATCAGTCCAGAGGGGCCTGCCCTCTATCCCCATCAGTATTCTGTAATTCAGATGTGCTGATAACCTGAAATTGAATGTGTCAGTATGCAGACATGTGAAGAAAAAAGGAAACTAAAAGGCAAAAGAGGCAGCTATAGAGACAATGCCTGTTTGATTTTTTTTTTTTCCCCAAGTGAAGAATAAAAGGAATAGTTGGTAGTTGTTCTCAAATGCTTACCAAGAGCTATACAAGAACAAACAGAAAATTCATAGATAGGCTAGACAGTCAATTTCCAAGCTGACAAATTGAGAGGAAATAAAAAAAATAAAAGAAGTAAAGAAGAAAACAAAATAAAAAACTGCAACAAGTCCTAGACCCCCAAATAAAATATGTTTTAAAAAGATAATACTAACAGGTTCTAGGTTTGCGTGTACCTAGAAAGGTTCCAGTATGAATGCTTTAAAAAGAGGGCTCTCTTACCCTGGTGGTATCTAGCAGAAGTATCTCTTCTACATCTTGTTTTTTTCCAAACTTTAGATTTCAGCTGTTCTATATCACATCTGGTTTAAATTTTGAACAGACACTTTCATTTCAGATGCAAATTTTCTTCCAAAGAGTGACATACGTTTGCCGTTGTATCAGACAGTGTTGTATCAAAAAATAGCTTTATTTATTTTTTCTTCAACTTCCTTCAATATAAATATTATTTGACTTTCCAAAATACTTCTTGAAGAAACTTTGGGTCTCATTCTGGCCTGTTGCGCATGTGTAAGTGGCAGGCATATATCTGAAGGCAGAACTGGGTCCTTTGTTATAAAATGTTCTGCTTCTCATGATGTACATTGGAGATGTTGCTTGAATTTGGATTTGACCCACCGGGCTTGTACTTAAGTTCCTCCTTATATTTTAACTATTCTAAAAGAAGCATTGCAATATATGTTCTGTAATTTATAACGTCTATCCTATATAAGCTTTTTAAGATGTTAGCAGTGGAAGATCTTTTCTCCACTGACAGCTTCTGTCACAAATTTATCGGAGAGAGGAATGATACTAAGTGGTAGTTCTCAGATGAAAATTGGGACACTGAGAGAAGATGTGTTTGTTAACCAAATTGTACTGCTATGGTTTCCTTATGCCCGTTGTAGCCTGTGACGCTATTGAAAGACATTTACCTTTTTTTCGTCAGTGGATTGCAAAGGAGGCAAGTGTCAGCATCTCCATTAATAATGAGAAAGTGGGAACATTTGGAATTGGGACAGCTTGTCCAAGTTTACTGGCAGAGCTGAGAAGCGAGCATGGTGTTTTGAACGCAGCATCATCTACCAGTTTGTGCTGTCAGCCCTTGGTGCTCTTCCCAAGAGCTTGTCTGTCCTTGCATGTAGCAGCCATCCGATGTGGGTGTGCAGTAGCTTGTGGAGCAGCTGTGTCTGTGCCTGCAGGGCTGCTTCATGTCTGTGGGCTCACCTGGCTTGAGGTAAACAAGTATTTATGTGGGCATAGGTTATTGTTGTGGCCATGGCTCAAAACTTAAAATTGAAGAAATGCAGTGAAAAACTAACAGTTCCTGTCTTGGATGCTGTGTCGGTCATTCTTCCTGCTGTTACAGGGCACCTGCGGAACTTGCTGTAGGCACAATTATTTGAGGTTACTATGGAACGATAATCTTCTCTCTTGGAAAAGATTGCTCTTTTCCAATTCCAGTTAAAGATTAGTATACTTTTCAGGCCTGACTGCAAGTATTTTTAAGGGGTTGGTGACTAGTTTTAGCCTCCAGAGGACTCTGGTGTGCACTTTCGTGTTCCCTAGTGCCCCCGCCCCAGCAGATTACTGCCTGCAGCTTTTTGAGCAGAAGTGGACTGAGGCTTTCATGGCTGACCAGCTCTACTCACTGGTTGGCCAGGCAGTTCCTGTCAAACAGAGAGCTGTGAACAGGGCACCAGATTCCTCACAGTTGGTGGACAGGTTCCCGTTGACTTGCATGTGTATGGCCTAATGCTCCCACCATTAGCCTGATTTTCCGTGTGCTGAGAACTGCAGCTTCTGTTAATCAGTGGGATCTATGTGTAATTAGCATTTATGAAGGGACCACTCGGATGCCCTGCTGCCATGGCTTTCCAAGTCTGTGGATGGAATGGAAAGAGACTGAGAACCGAACCCTGTTCTCCTGTCCCCTGTCTGCCACCGGGAGATTAGAGGCTAGCCTGAACAGGATGGAAATGACATCCTGAATTTTAATTATTTATCTGTGCACTCTTTTATATCTTCTCATTGCTTGGATACTTCATCTTATCTTAAAAATACTTATTTGAAATTGTCAGTGATCAAAGGCTGGGAAACAAAAACCGAGCTGGATATGATTTTTTTCTTTTTTTTTCTTTTCTTTTTTTTCTTTTTTACCTTTTGGAAGAAATTGGAGTGTCAGGATAATTCTTGTGTATGCAAACTTTATGAGATGAAGCCAACTCAAATGTTATATCCTTAAGCTTCATAGTAGAAAATTCAAACTAACATACATATATATGATCAATTTTATCTACTTTAAGAATTTGAAGAAATTAAAAGATAACTGGTGTATCTTTTTTTAATTCAAATTAAGTGATTTTTACTTGATCATTTTATACATATACACACGCACACACTCCCTCACAAGCACGCGTCTGTGTACTGAATTGATAAAGAAAGAACTCTGGTTAAATAATCCACTTTTGTCTGACAACGGAATCAGTTATAGAGGTGCAAATATGCAGAAAGCTATTTGGAAATGCATCCTCGTAGTTGTCAGGTTTTATTATGCAGGAAGGTGTCATGTTTGTTACGAAGCTGAGTGCAGATGGCAGAGTGGAAGAAATGGATCACTAATTTTAACAATGATTAATGAACAGAGATAGAAAATGAATTACATTGGACTATCGGAGGCAAGAAATATTTTTGAGAAAATTTTGACTCATCTGCTGTGCTGTTCTCTGTAAATTATTTTCTGAAATTCTATATGTTGTCAACAGTTGACTGCATTTTCCATTACTGTCTATTTCTGTTCTTAAGTACTTTTGTGTTATTAGAGATACATAATTTCAAAATACCAATACATTCCTGATTACTTAGAGAAAATATATGTAACAGTATGAATGTTCCAAAGACTCTGGCCAGAAATGTCCTGTTTTATAATACTTTCTGATGCTTCACCATTTTATCACTACATTAGAAATATTTAGTGTAATTTTATCCTTTTATTAATAAAAGGAATTAGTTGGGGTAGTGAAGTCATTCTGTGTTTTCTATAAAAATGAGGAGAAATATAGATGGAAAGTTAGCAATAAAATGCAGCCAAGTGGGTTAGTGTGGTTTTAAGCTTACAGTGCTGATTCCACCATTTGTGATTTCACAGTCTAACCGGGAAAAACATACACACAGCTGCTTTTTAAATTGCTACCACCCACGTGCTCCCCTCCTTCACTACAAACTCTGCTGGCGCATATGCGCTCCCTGCACTAACCCACGCGCTCAGTGGCCAGTCTCACACATCCCAGGCTGCAGGGGGAAAACGGAAGTTGCTGCTAAGTTGTAATTTGTTGTTTACCCTTGTTTTACAACCTGCTGAGACGTGCAGCCTCCCCAGCTAACTAGAGCTTCTCGCCGCTCAGATTTGAGAGCTGTGCGGGGCTCGCCCATCCTCAAAGGAGGATTAGTTCTGCTTGGAAAGAGCTGCGTCCTCACCCACCGTCCCTCCACTATTAAAATATATATTAAAATAGAATTCAAATGCAGTGACTGAAACAGAATTAAATGTTCCCATTGTCAATTGTATACGGTTCCAGAAGTTGAGGTAAAATAGGGTCAAAGGCTGGCTAGCTCTTCAGCAGAGCCGTGAGGTGTTTGCAGTGAGAAGAAAGGGGTCTGATGGGTGGGATGCAGTGCAACAACGGCTGTCAGGCTGCCCGGGAGACATGCAGGTGGGTTGTGTTAGCAGGGGGGAACCCAGGGTATTCTGGAAAACACTGCCATGGTGGTTTTGGAAAGCTCTCTGGCATGTGTATGTCCTGGATTCCTCTCGATGGCATCTTGCCGAATCTCTGCTCTTGTCTCCAGGGCTGGACAGTCACCTGTGGTCCAGCCGTGGGTGTTGGAAGGTAGATGGTCGTGTTTTTCCTGTGGCTCTAGAGTGTCTGTGTTGTTATTTTTGTGATGGTCACGCTGGTAAGCTTTGGTATGTCACTGGATAATGGTTAATTGCATTGCTACTACCTGATACTACACATGAAGTAAACCTTAGACATCTTCGAGAGGTTTTGTTTCAGGCAGGAAAGTGCCCCTGTTTACATTTGTTACAGTTGGTCACATCTCATTTACCACGTGTGGTAGGTGACTGTACTTCACTCTGTTGCCGAGACCACCTCCTGTTTGATGCTTTATGTTAACATGGTCATCTGTACTTTCTGCTGTTTAAGGACCTGATTCTTTTACTTGTGTGAAGAGCTCATTCATGAAATCTCATTGATTTCAAGGAGGCTGACTGTGTGCAAAAGAAGTGCTTGGTAGGATTTAGTCTTAGGCAAGCAGCTTTACTGCTAGAGTATCCACTTCTCTGTATGCAAAGTAATATTTTAAAGATTGCTTGCTGTTGTTTAAAAGAAAACAGTAATTCTTGGAGTAGGTGTAAAATTACTAAATAAATTTGTACAGCTTCCACATAAATGATCTCTTCTCTGCAATGTCAGGCTATGGTAGGAGACACATCTTCCCGAAGAGACATGTTTGGTTTTTGAGCAAAGGGCAATTTCACGTCTGCCCCTTCCACAAGTATTGGTCTCGATCTTGCTGCTGCTAAGCATATGGCAGTTGTGATTTTTAACTTTAGAAGCTACAGGAGAAATATGCTTTGAGAACTTCAGACTCAAGTTTCCAGGAGGTTTAGTCATACATACAGGTATATAAGATGCTAATGAATGATTAACTCTATCTAAATAGTGCTTACTTTTGCAGAAATACTTGAAAAATGCACTGCTCTTCAAAACACACCAGGGGAGATTCCTCTATAGCGTTTTGGGTCTTGGAATACATAAACTAACCTGGAGTGATTTGAACTTTTATCATCGTTTGCATCTGTGGCCAAGACTTGTAATTTCTTTTCCGAGATGTGCCCTGATCTTGCTAGAAAGTGTTAGAGACAATTTTAAATGACTTTATGAATGACTTTAGTATTCTGCATGTAATTATGGTCCTGATGGGAACATACTTTAGAAAAACAACTACTGGAACAATACAAGTTCTGCTCAGGTTACATAGCATATGCTAAACACTGAGAAAACATACACTGTGCTTTAGTGAACAAGGCAGGGGAATGCTCCTGGGAGCCAATTTAGAATGTGACTTACGGCAAGCATGGCTTTTTGTCTCTTGTTTCTTTTGGCAAACTGGTAAAACAGCAGTGGTGGCTGGAAATCCCTGGTAAGCCCCTGAGGGTGCTGAGTGTGTACAGAGACGAGTCGGTACCTAGACCTTCATGAGGATGGGTAGGTGTTAGCTTTGGACTTTGCCCTTGTTGTGGGGAATTAGTGCGCTCGTACACTTCTACTGTGTCCTTGCATGGCAGAGCTGAGCATGGGATGAGGAACTTGGGCAGAGGTACACGAGAAATCAGGAGGCTTTGGCAAACTACTGCTGTCACTACTGTAGTCCTATTTTCCACCTTGATAATAAACACTTAAAATGCGTGCCCCCCTCCCTTTTTTAATAGAATAAATATATATGCAGTGAAGTGGCTGTATGATCAATGTGCTGATTTAGGTTTTTAAAATTTCCTCTTTGATAGTATAGTTCCCTTTGAATGTGTTACTATATATATAAAGGCATGGTTTTGTACCTATTGAGACATTATTTAAATGAATGTTGGTAACATTGCAGACGTGAGGGTATGGGTGTGAATAAAAATCCCCTGTGGTCCTTCTTAGACCTCAAGTGGCTCATCTTAATTTCTTATGGCATCTTATTAGTTGAAGCTAATGCAAGTAACCTTAACTAAATTTTGCTTCACTGTTCTATAAAAAGCAGGAAGCACAAGGAAAAAAGGATGTTTTTAAAACGTTAGTTTTGCTGGTGTGACAGCTTATGGGCATAAACCATTGCAAAATATTTGGGGGACCGACCCTTTGTTTTTCACCGTTATCTTGGCTTAACTTAAAATGCTGGAGTAGAAGAGTTGGGGCTGCCTCAACATTAACATTTTCCACTTGAGTGCTTTTTTTTCTTGTGTTCCTCTGTGTATGTACAGTACTGTATGTTTTAGAAGATTTAATACCTTTATGTAGAATACACATGCAAACAAAAGTGTATGTGTGTATATATATTTTAACTGTAAAATATTCATACTAATATGAGCTATACCATGATCTAGAGGATATCCAGGAGGCCTGTCATACTTGTGTGACTTCAGGTAAATAACTGATTGACCTTTGTGGTGTGCTGATACTTCACTAATCAGAACCTGAAATCTGTATAACAACACTTCATTTACTTGATAGACAAAAGAACAATTGCACTTGAAGTAATGTGATTTCTAAATAGACACTGCCTGTCAAAAATAAATGCATTAGAAGTAAAATGTAGCTCAAGGAGACAATTAGCAAACAGAGGTGACACTGTAAACAGGTGCACCCATTATTCCCAAAGCTTGTGGCAATATATTCACATCTTTTAGACTGATGGAAGATCATGTGACAGTTTGGTGAATTATCTATCTGTATCATCTGACTGATGAAGCCTGCTGCAGTTGCAGATCATTTAAAAATGCATCTCACAAATTACATGGTAGCTGGGAAAAAATGCAGGTTTTTCTGAACAATGCTTTTCTAAAGCTATGTGCTGGAATACCTAATTTTTCTTTGAAAGGATGTAGACCATTTCATTATGCTATGTATACAGTCAGTTAAGGTTGTGCAAATTCATTACAATGTTTGTTAATCTATAAAACATTTTCTATTCCAGTTTTAGTGACATTGAATATTTTTTTATGTGCTATTTCTGAAACATTTTTTCCTATGAACTGAAAGGGAATAACACGTTTTTTATATAGACTTCTTAAATCGCTACTTATCAAGGAAGATTTGAGATGAGAACATTTGACCTACATCTTTTTGTGGGTTATTGGATTTTTTTTTCTACATAGAAAATGTAAAGCAAACAAGAAAGAATCCATAAACAAACTCCCTCTTTCTTTCTCTACTAGACTGTGATGAGAGCAGTATCACTTATGAAATGTCCTCTTATGCGATGTGGTGAAAACTGCCTCAGATGGTGTTTTGTAATTTGATGCACTAACAAGATAGTTAGGAATGAAAAATGAGTTTTCCCAAGATATCATTTCATAAGTATTTTATTTTTCTTTCTTTTTAAAACTGTGAATTGATGATTGTTTCAGTAGAAGTAGAGTTCAGTTTTGAGTCAGTGGATAGTTGTTCCTGATGACAATGAGGCTGCAACAGGACACCCATAACACCTGATCATATTATTGAATCCCCTTTTGTTTTTTTTTTTTTCATTGCTACCAACTTCGCTTATGGTTGTAATTTGAGGCACTCCCGTGGAACTAGATACACCATAAAACTGCCTTTTGTCACTTGGCACATACCTGTTCCCAACAGAGGTGCTTCTGAGATGCCTCAGCATCAGAATTGGAGATTTTCATTTTCCCCTTACTGTTCTATAGCAAAATCCTGCAGGTAACACCCATCTCTGAATAAACAGAAGTAAAGAAACACCTTAAATTTTTTCAGCAATTAATAGACAGTGGGCTTGGTCCTGCAAACCCTCTAACTTCTGCTATTAATTGCATGTACAAGCCCAGAGGTGAACTGAATTGAAACAGTCCTGCAGATCTTAGGAAGACTGCAGGAGAGTCGAAAGTTGATAATTGTAGGAGTTTTCACATAACTGTTTTCTGTTAGGTGGCTGAAGAAACTGGCTCACTGAACATTTGGTGTTGAGGCTGGGTTACTCTTGTATGCTTTCCCCACCCTAAGTCTTTATGTAGATGTTAGCAAAAAGGTTGCATTTCATCTGTTTCATCGTCTATTGTAAGTGGGCATCAGATGACCATCCTCTTGAAATAATAATTTTATTGGGAATGGCATAATATTGTCTTGATGGATTTTGGCTGGGGAGATGATTTTGGGGAGGGGGCTGCTCTCAGTAGCCACTCTCAGACTTGACCGAAAGGGTTTGTCCTGCACATCGGGGCAGGAGTAAGGGGAGGGGAGAAGGACAGGTGAGATGGGCCTCCTGCACTGCCCTTCTGCTGGCACTGCTGCCCAAACACTGCTGTCATGTTCCTCTGTAACATCTGGACAGTGGAAGAAAATAATTGTGGCCTTCGTCAGCATTGATATGCTAGTGTTTGTTGTGTATCTGTGATGGGCATGCTTTTGCTCTTTGCGGTTGTGTTTATTTTGTAGCTTTTTACTGGTTGTTCCTATGTCATCTTAGGTCTGCGTTTACAACCTGTGCGTGTAGGTGTAGATCACTTCAGAGGAGTTTTGTCTGCTTAAACCAGAGTAAATTTGGATTATGGTGGTTCCTGACTGGCAGCTCTCTGAAAAAAGGCGTTTGAATTGGAACATGCCAATTTTTACTAGTTTTATTTGGGAATGGATGGACTGGGATTGAATATTTCATCAAATGGGGAAAGGGCCAGTGCTGTCTATGAGGCTGTTGTTCATGTCAAGTCTGACGCCCTGATCTGCCCTTCAGGCATGGCTTTGCGTAGAGCTGTGTTTTTCTGGACAGTGAATACTGAATGACGTTACTCAAGTGGCGGTACATGTTGCTCAGGATGAGGTACAGTGGCTGATGCTAGAGGGCTCTGGGTAGGTGGGTGCATTTGGGTGAGATGTGAGGTGTGAGACCTGCCGGTCTGGGGACATTAGCTTTGCTGCACTCTTGGCTGCCCTGGGGCAGTGGTGCATGGGAGGGGAGGGAAAAGGAGAATGACAGAAGGTATCTTGCCTGTTTGTTCACCTTTTATTTTCATGGAAGCCCTCATAAGATCATGATTTTCTGAAATGTGGAGGTAGGAGGAAAAAAAAAAAGGAATCTCAAAAACTTTGCAGGACAGAAAATGTTTCTGCCCAGCTCTCTTTCAGGCACACCCACAGAAATTTTTTCTTTCACTTATATTTTTCTTTAATGAGTCAAGCTCCTAAAATGTATTATTTCATATTCAAAGTGACATTTTAACATATATTTGCCTGACAATATGACATACATACTGGTTTTAATGAGGGCCTCATTATATAAAAAAATGCGTCTACTGAATAAAATACAAAATATTTTCACCTAAATGTTGCGTGAATTATTCAGAAACAGGGTTCCCTTTGACAGGGATCCGTGAGGAGCTGGGGCTGCCGTCCGTCTGTAGCGTGCCTGATCTCTGGGTAGCTCCAGGACCCCCACCCGCACCGTGTGCCCCGGAGCAGCTTCCCGCCAGCTAAAACCCTGGCCAGCGGAGCAGCCTGTGCCCGCCAGCGCCTCAGCGGGGCTGGCCGGGGCCGAGCGCCGGGCGCTGGGCAGAGCGGGCTGCGGCGCAAGGGCGGTCGCTGCAGAGCAGGGCACGCCGCGTGCGGGGGTAACGCGGGGCGGCCCCCGTCCGGCTGCCCCGCCGTGCCGGCTCGGCAGGCTGCACCTGCCCGGGCACTGCCTGCCGGGTCGCCGTGTGCCAGGAGCTCTAGCGGGGAGGAGAAGCGGTGGCAGTGTAGGGAGGTTATGGGTAACTCTGCCTCTCTTGGGGGACCCTCGTGGGCCCACAGCAGGCGGCAGGACCTGGCTCTCGGAATGGCCAGACCTGAAGCTCAGACCAAGCCTGGCCACACACCTGATGCACGCTTGCTTCACGATCCAGGCAAAACCAAAGATATTCTCTAACAGTTCTTATTAAATATTCACCAACTAGAAAACATTTCAGACATCAATATCCTCACTTAACAAGCCTTGACATCGTGTCCTGTTCCGTCTGAAACCTGCCACGCAGCAGCCGCTGACTTTGGCGGGTGCAGGTTAGGATCTTGCCTTAGTTCTGGCTCATGCTCTAATTTTCCCCCCCCCGCCTAAGCATTAGCACACATAGTGCAGAGTTAAATTTGGGTTTTCTTGGCAAGGGTTAATAATCAATGTAGATCTTAACAAAGGAGATGCTGCCTTATTATACTGTGAAACTTTTTTTCTTAACTGTCAGTGAAGCAGTACTAATTATTACTCCAGTGTAAATGAGGTCATTTCCTATTAAGAGAACAAAATG
>CM020040.1:9599348-9624348 GCA_009769605.1 Bucorvus abyssinicus
ACTAAATGGACCCTTAAGGCCCCGTCGGTCCTATCCTGCATTTATGATATATGCTGCATTCACATGGGGGCTCATGAAGGGTGTCTTGCGTGGCTGCTGGGCTGGCTTTGTCCTGTCATTGAGCCTCTTTCCCTGCCTGTGTACCTCTCTGTCCCTGTGTCTCTGGTATGCCTAGGGTGAGAGCAACTATGCCACGCCATTTCAAGAGGCCCTCAAAAAGCAGCTGATAGGGAATAATTCTTTAAACATGACACCTCATTCCGTCAGAAGGGTACGCTGTTTACAGAGAGCCCAAGCCTTGTCCCCTTGAGATTAACAGAGATTTTGTTATTGCATCTAACTGGAAGGGGATGTGGTGCTAAGAGCTTCACAAGGAAACCATTGCAGCCCCACTATTTGGGGAAGAGTCCCACTGCTCAGAACGAGTCCATGCTGAAGCATCTGTTTTCCTGTGCTGTGTGTTGGATTTCCATCCGTAACCTGCAGAAATCCTTCTGGCCCCACTCATCAGTAGGATGAGAGATTCCTTTCTCCCTTTAATGTCTGTAATTCGTTTCCAAGGAATAAGCTACATAAGCTTGTTTAAGAGTGAACAGAAATTGCACCCTTCTCCACCAGTTATGTGTCAATAGTACTTTTGTTTTACCATCCTCTTTCTGAAGGCCTTTGGGGTATCTTCTTCAGGGGTAGAGGTGTGCTGGGGAAACAGGCTCACTCACTGGGCTGAGCGCAACTGCACAGGAATGTTACTCAGAGAGGCTTTACCATGATAAATTGGTCTGTAGGGGTTCATGGTGCAATTTTTTAATGCCAGCGAGTGTATTAGACACTGGTAAACTGACCCAATTTGACCTAAGTGGAGCTACCTTAATTTGTTTCCATGCAGCTTGCTGCCTGTACCTTTAAAATATCTGCTTTACAGAGTCAGTGTCAAATGTGTTAGAATAATATTAGCACAGGTAAGTAAAATACCTTTTCATAAGGCTTTAAATCATTTCTGCTACAGTTTAATGTGTAAAGCTACGGATTTTCCCAATTTGTTCGTAAGGTTATGTATCACAGACCTTAAATCATTTAAGGTTTTAAACCTGAGGGGTTCACTCTCAGTCATGAACTGGAAAGCAGATTGCAAGAGACATTGACATGCTGATCAATGACACGAAGCCTCCAAACAAATCAGTACAGGACTTTAAGAGATGAAGCCTTACTGTGTTCTGTCTGTCATCAGAATTTATAAAGCATCTTAGTGAAAGCCCCTTGAGAATCATTCCTAGAATTTTGCAAGTCATAAGCGTGTATGTAAAATCTGAATTTTTTTTTTGTTTAAACACAAGTAGCCTTGTAATAGCACAGCAAAAATGAAGTCTACTCTGTTGGCGTAGGAGTACTAAGAACCCATTTAGCGAGATAACATCTTTTTGCAAAACCTAACAGTTTAGTATCTTTTTTTGTTTCTATTTCTTGACTTTCTTACATTGAATGAGCTGCAAGTAAACACTAAAAAGGTATATCTTGAGGTTTTAAAGACATCAACATCAGCAGAAATTCCAGACAAACAAGCTGTCACTGTTTTTAGACACTGAAAATGTTGGATGGGACCTATGTTTATATGTAGCAGTCCAGGAATTTGCTTTTCCTATGTGTCCAAATATTGTAACCAAAATTCCCTTATTTGAATACTGAAATGGTATGGGCCTCTCTCAAGGGGACCTGAATCCTATCTAGATATGGTTTCATATTTCGGAAAGCCAAGTCTGATGGCAAGGGTTTTTTTTTAACCATTTACAAAAGGTTTACTGCAAGTGGTTGTCTTAAGTGCCCATTGGTTTGCTTCTTGTGTAGTTGGGTATACCCATGGGAAATGGGGTACCCAATCGGAGTAATGGCTTGTATGAGCTCACCAACCATTAAGCTCAATACTGTAGAATATGTAATGAGAAGATAGGCTTTGCCTTTTGGAGCTTATAATTCAAGTATAAAACCAAAGATAATTGGCATGTAAAAGAAAACTAGACATGAGGAGAGAGCGAAAAAGAAATGTGTTCCTACATGTCAGAAATGGTGGTGATGGCAAACCAGATGTCTACTGCTGAATTGTTGGCAGTTAACTGTGGTAATGTGAGTTATAAAGGAGGGGTTTGAAGCTTTTACTGGGGTAATTCTCCTATGTCAGAGAAGTTGTATGGCAGAATTATCACTTGGAAAACATTTCGAAGCGCTTCATAAAGACTGGTTCAATCTGCAAGTGAGCGGGGAAGGAGTGGGAATCAGGAAATGTGGTAGACCATCAAAATGAAAATAAGTATCCTGTGTTTGTTGTGGTGGAGAAACCAAAGGAGTGAGAAGAGAGGGTGGCATGAACAAAGTGGGACATTCTGTGGTACTATTTTGCTTTGGATGTAATCGGGACAAGGTGGAGGCTGGAGACATCTTAGAGGATACATGGAAATTGTTGTCTGGTGTTGTGCTAGTGGAGGGCTGTACTGCCTAGTGGTGAACTCTGAACTTGCAGAATTATTTAATATTGTTTTCATTGTGAGTAGGAGTCCTCAAAATTGTTGTTTACCCTTCAAGTCAACGAATGGTATTCCCCAGCAATATGGTTCTGTCGGTGCTGACTGATTTAAACCAAATGCGGTAAAATGGCCAAGCCCTTAATTATTTCCCACAGAAATGAAGGATGCAGTTGTGTACTCGCTGACTACTACAGCCTGCCACTGGGGCTCTGCGGAGAAGTCAGTGCTTCTCCCCTAAGGCTGTAGTGCATGAGGCTCTGGTGGGTTTTCAGAGCCAGAGCCTGCTGTATGAAATTGTTTGGTTCATGTAGATGTACAAAATGTATTATTTGGAAGTGACCTTTAATTTCATTTTTTAGACATGCATAGGAACAAACATAGTTAGAACTCTCAGTCATAAATTCTTCAGATTATAGCTTCAGTCAAGTGAACTTTATTTTGCTCTAAGAATGCCCTTTGTTTTTGTTTCTATTTTGCTTACTAATGTAATGGCCCTAAATTCACTACTGACAAATATCTTGGAAGTATTCTGGCTTGGCTTTTACTGCTGGCTCTTATCTCTTTTAAGTAGGGTTTATTAGATGAGATCATCTACAAAGGACTTATTTCTGTTATGAAATGGAATTAAAAAAAAGTAAAAATACAATTAGTAGCTGTTCTCTTTTTACTCAGTTTGAAAGATTAGAATATCAATGTCAAAGAGAATAACTGGGTTTCTGGAGTATGCTATGCAACTTTGTTTTATCCTGTTTTGTCCTCTTTTGCTGCACTGTCTAGGGGAAAGGATCAGAAGAATTTCATTCTGTTCCTCAGCATTATCTTGAAGAGAGGTTTTCCCCTCTCAGAACAATCCAGAACTGAAAGAACTTTTCAGTTCCCAAAATTACATGACCACCAAACACATACATTGTGAAGGCCTAAAAAAATAAAAGGTGTTGGTCCCATTAATATTCTAATTCTCAATACTCTATGCTGCTCTATAGATTGTCTGCTCGAGGTGGCATTGTAATATTTTAACATAAATGTCTGATTCAAACACTGAATTTTGACATATAAAATTTCTCACAGGTTTTGTTTTTACAGTTACGACCTTCAGTAGCTATCCCATGTCTTTTAAGAATTTCGTCAACCAGGGAACAGATTCATCGGTTTAAGAGTAACTGGTAAGAATACTTATATTGTTCTCATAACATTTTCTTCTGCTTATGGATCTGAGTTTTTAGGTTTGTTTTTCCATATTAAAAAATATACATAAGAATGAAGTACCTAATTAGATTTAAAAATCTATTCTCACGTATTTTTTTACATCTTCAAAAATACTACGTTCACGTCTCTAGCAAAACTTTTTATTGTAGTTCTTTCAGGGTGTAGTGAGCTACAAATAGATTTTTCAAGAAAAAAAAAGTGCTTGATAAAAACCTGCATAGTCATCTTAACGCAGTTGATATGTAATAATCGTGTTAAAGATGAATGATCATTTATTGCTTTATCAACAGACTGCTGATCTTAAAAAAAAAAAAACCAACCCATGACACTCGTGATTAAACTCATTTTATCACTTTTTTTTTTTCCCCTGTAAGTTCAACAGAACATCTCATGCATAATATTAAGAACCATATTCTGGTGTATATTAGCATGAGAAGAACACCCATGAAAATCAGTGGGTGGAGGGGTGTACTACATGGTATCTGTGATTCTCCTCTGAGCTATTCCAGTGCAGTAGAAGAAAAGCTCCTGTAAAGTCTGAGAAATCAGATTGGTGTGGAAATTGGTGTGAAATCAGAATTGGGTTATTTGGCCCTCAGTTTGCAATAAAATTCTAGCTTCCTAGGAAATAAGCAATAATTAATTCTACATTTTACTTGTGTTAATTGATTGTTAAATAAAAATTTCTGATAGCTTCTGCTCCCAAATCAAATTCTGATTTCTTTATTATAATTATGTTACTGGATTGTCCACTCATTTTTATATGTTGTGAATCAGTAGAAACTGTGCTGATTTATAGCTGATCTAAGTGAGAAGATATTCAGACATATTAAAGCTTCAGTACTGCAAATGCATAAGCAGGTATTGAATTACTGATGCTAATGGAATTACTCACGTGAGTAAAGTTAAGCATAGATGTAAGTGTTTTCAGGATTGATGTCCGTACTTATGAATTTATATCACTTAAGAATATGGCTCACAATTTTTAAAACTTACTAATTGAATGTGAGCTACTGGACTTTTTGTAGACAATTGTCTCAAAAAGAATTACAGTGACTTGATTCTAGAATGATACCATCAACTTGAAGTGTATTTTTAATGCTGTAAATAAGGTTGTAGTTTGACCAATTCACTACACCGATCCCTACTAATACGAGGAAGTACTTGCCAGAGTAAAGGAGGAACAGAGAACTGGACAATTAGTAATACGACTGGTTTCAATCAAATGGTTAAATAGCTCAGCAAAGACGTGGTTTGTTTTGTAATAGTATTTGGAATCCAAATAAAACCATCTGAGAGATGTGCTGTTTGTTGTGATGTTGATGCAGAAAACCGAAAACTCTCAACACAACTTGAATTTCAGGGGGGTGTCATGAAGCCATTATAGGTTAAAAAAAAACCAAAACAAACCCAAAGAAAAAATTCCAAGCCCACAGACTTAAAATACGTGTGCAGAAGCTCATACTCTATTCCAATTAACAAAGCTTACCTTTCTCATGACCATACCCCTTAGAGGTCATCATGTAAACTATTTAAATTGATAGCAATATTATGCACCATGAAATTAATTTTATATCGTATACAGTTTTTATTGTGACTTTATCTTGTTTCAAAAGTGCTTACTTTCTGATTTTGTGGATATTACTGACTGGATTACTTTTATTTTGGTTTTTATACAACAGTTATATTAGAAATTTGCTGTTTTATTCTTACCTTCTTAGTAAAAATCCTTTTATCACACAATGGGTAATTTATATCCATTACCAGCCCTTTCAATCCTTTTCAGTGGTGCTGTCAGTGCCTTTGGCACAGTAATGATTAATGTGATCTAATAATAGTGTGCCATTATATTACCTTAGTAAAACATGTACCAACATCCTATTCAGATCTACCAAATTCATAGCTTCCTATAATATTTTTGTTGAAAGACAGGATTACTATTTTTCAAAGCTGAATTTTTTTTTTTTGCCTTTAACATATTTAATGAAATTCACAATTCTTTTCCATGGTAATCTTTGTGCATGCATTTGGGCTTGATGGGTGAATTTTATATCATTCTGCATTATTATGATTTGTTAGGCAAATTGTTTGACACGTAAAGAGAGATATGCATTACATTGTTTTGTTTTGTTAAGGGTGCGTTTTAAGCATTCAGTACCTCCTGATTATTCTGCTGTAGTTATCATAGGGGGTATATTTAGATTGTAGTATGCAAGAATAAGCATTTGGGCTAAAATGTGTCTGTCTTTTTCTGCATTCTAACCCAGACACTGCCACATACTCCGGAAGGCAAATGGTAGGCTCCTCCGCCCCGCAGTACCGCTTTTGGTTACAGTTGCTTTGCTGTGGCATGCCCTCTGGCATTTCCTTGCCTTCTTACCAGTAGAAATGTGCAGAATGGTGTCCAGCTGTGAGCTGGAAACTGGGATCGTGCAGTGCTGTGTCTGTGGTTCTCAATCCAAGGTATGCACACCTGAAAAATTTATATATACCTAGCCTATGCATGAAGTTCAACCAGATACTGCATTGCCTGACCCCAAAGTCCAGTTGTTAGGTAGTACCAGTTCACCCTAGAAGCAGAGAAACTATCCAGACAACACGTTTTTGGTAACAAAAATGCTGGTGCTCATAAAAGTGTTGGAGTTGTCTATGTATGACTGCCTTCCAGTCATTGCAGTTACATACCTGATGCAGTGTGGGAGTTTGCTGCCGTTCTTGCCCTGAGCAACAACTGCCTCAGTCCTCTGCAACAGGAGGGACATTAGTCATGGCCCTTTTTCTAGTCTTGGGTTCATCTATTTAATAATGCTCCTAATCAGCATGGCTGAAGAGTTTGGATAACACTGCATCTTTGCAAAGCATCTTAAATCTTCATCACCCAAAGATGTCATTATTGCAGCCAGGGAGTTACATACTTAACACTGTCACAGTAAAATCAAAATGAAACAGCATGTCCACATTTTAACTCTACTTTGTGATGTTCTGTTAAATACGTAGTTTTACTGTTTCATCATATCACAATAAATAATGAATGAGAAAAATATTTTAATCTTGTCAATAATGGCAATGTCTTAAAACAAGGAAAGTGTGTGTATGCATTTATGTGGTTTCCTTATTTGATTTAGGCTAAGCGATACAGCTGTAACACGATTTGAAATATGCAATCAATGTAAACGAACAAAAATATTTTGAGTGCAGCATATATACTGTATGGTTCTTTAGACATATTTTTAGGAAAAGAAAAAAAGATGATGATTGTCATACCATATAACAATAACAGTAGTACTGGAAATATATGCAGCAGCTTTACTTTCTGCCATGGTAAAGCCAATCTTAAGCCTTAGTCATTTAAATCAAAGACATTCTCATCTCTTCCACATAGCTGATTCTTCATGACATAACAAGAAATGGGGGGCGTGGTGGTGTGTGGTGTGCGAAAAAGCCTGAAATCTTGGTTTAACATTGTGTTCAAAACATTTAAAGGAAGTTCAAAAAGATGATTCCATGGTTTTAGTAATAAATAATTATTTATGAAACAGAAAACCCTTTTATAAAGAACTGTCCAAAATCACTTTACTAATGGAGATACAATCTGTTAAAGCTCTAACAGAGTTGTACCAGTCTTGAATTAGAGATGCCTTAGGTTGCACTGTAAGTCACTGGACTGTCTATTGTGCAGATTGCATTATATCTTACTGCTTCATTACTCATGGATCCTGCAGTTGTCCGCTCAGGACCAAGACAGAAGGGAAGATGGTGGCTTCCTTTTTTTGGCTAAAAATAGAATGGTCAGTGAAAAGTTTCTCCCTCATCTCTTTACATGCAAATCAAAACAGATGTAACAGACTGCAGAATAGACTTTTCCATGGTCTAGAAGCATTTTCTGGGCTTTGTTGATTGTTTCTCATGTTGTGCCTTTCAGTGGGAGATCATTATATGAAGTGCACGAGGCATCAGGTTCCATAGGGTAGTTTGATGTCTATTTCTTTGGTAAAGTAGGATTGGATGTTGGGGAACTGGCCGGCGAAGGGTTATTTCATCTGCAAATTTTTCCATCTTCATTCTGATGGGATAGAAGCTCTTACATGTCATCTCTAGGAGTATGGCTGGTTAGAAGAGGCAGAATAGGATCTTCATGCGGCTGTGTAAGCTTCTAAACAGAACCATTACAGTTTGCTGCCCATGTTTAGGTTCCTACCCATATTGCTGTACTGTGATCCTTAACACACTTGCATAGGTTAGGAAGTGGCTTCTTTCATGTGACTCTGAAAGAAAGGCCTCCTAGTAAGCAGATGAAGAAAAATAAAATTAAAAAATCTTGGCCTAATTCTTGGAAGATAGAAAAGCACAAGAGGAAAGTATTTTTGGCTTTTAAGGCTAATTTTATCTCTTGTGAGGCCATCAGGTCAATGAGTAGAAGTGGCGACTGGTAATTCTTGGGTTATATTACTAGCCACTGAATTACTGTGTGACTTTGGTAATGAAACATAAATGTTCTCTCTGTTCCCCAGTGGGCATAATACCATTTACCTGTCTCAAAAATGCTTTGTAATTTAATTAACACTTGGAGTGCTCTTTGAGATCCTTAGATAAAAGCAGGCAAAATGAGTCAATTGTTACAGAAATCCCAATTTATCCCCATTTTTAAAAAAATTACACTTTGTCTTGACTTTTTCAAACCTCAAATAATGTTTGATAGGAGTTTTGGGCTTTGTTCTTATTGGTCCTTAGAGTCACTTATTCTTAGTGATTTGCATAGGCGCAGTGTAGATATTACTTTTTTTGTTAAACAGAATATTTTGGTGGATCATAAATTACCCATCCCTGTGCCGGGAATCTGTTTCTGAGAGAAGCATACATTTTCAGAGGAGAATCTGAGTTGTGCTAGAAAAGTTCTGCATTATTCTTCAACGTATACTTTTTATTGGTTTAGGGGAAAGATTTCTTAATTTGTAGTTGTGCACTGGATGTAATAGCTTGGTCTTTGTTTCATCAAGTCTACCAGTATCTTGGTGATAAATTACACGTGACTGTAGTATTGTAACTACAGCTATTCAACGGTCACATATAATTATTACATCCTGTCATGGCCAGATCACTGACCAATAACGAAACCAAGTGTTTCATTTGTATAGACAATCCCTATCTCTAAGTATGCACTGCTCTACCTGTGGACTAATTGAAATATTTAATCGTATATACACATCTCAGCTGGCTTACAAAGTATATATTCAAACAGATGTGCAGTTAAGTTGATTTTTTTGCATTCTCCTCTGACCTTCAGTAAAGAGCTTTCATAAAGACAAGCAGGAGCACTTGAAGGAAGCAAGCTGCAACTTCCACCCATCCGTGCTTTCCATCTCTCTTTCTCTTAAAATCATAAAATCATAAACCCTCACCTCTTTGCCCACAGGTACCTAATTCTTTGTCACACTTTTTCCTTAGCAGCTCCATGCATTCATGTGAGGTTTGCTGCCTACTACTCAACTTTCTTTTCAGAGACTATGGAAACAGCGCGCACATACCTGCATACAGATGGACTCAAAGTAAGGTTCTTGGCAAAAACATCTATGTTCACACATTTTCCCCCTTTTAATCTACATTCTGCCACTATCTTATTTTAACTGCTCAAAAGGAGTTTAAACACTCTTTTAGATAAGGAGATAATCTCAACAAGCATCTTACAAGCTAGCAGAAATGTTGCACACCTGTTTGTACACAGCCTTGATGAAATATCTCAAAGTTATGCTAAGCAAGTCTGCCATTCCCTTCTGGTATTAAAAACGCCATTATCTTGAAGTTTTAAGTTGTACTATTTGTATAATAGCACATAATGGCACCTACAAGGGAGTTTATATCTTTCTTATTCTTCCCTTCATCTCCTCCAGCAGTTGTTTCTGAAGAATCCTTTTGGTCTTGCTTTGATAATTTAAATAGTCTGATGCAGTTGTGATTGAAACTGAGGGCTGTCTTTCAGCTTTCATGGAAATCTGGGAAGGCCAGAATAGCTCAAGTGATCTGCCACTGCTTTTCAAATATTTTAGAGTAAAGCACGCTCCATTTAACAGGAATTGTTAATATTTTTTCTGACTCTACAGCTGACTTTCTTTACTCCTCTATAAATTTTACTTTTATTGCATCTTGTTTTTTACCATATCTTACCACAGAAGGTTAGGAGGAAAAGTGGAGTGGGAGAGGTCTGTGAAGTTCATACTTCTGCACAGCTGTAGTGACAGGTAACAGTGCTGGGAAGAAGGGCAAGTATGCAGCAGCAGTGTGGATATCTGTACATGCGTAAAGGACATGTAAAGAAGAGTATCTGCTTGGAATACAGGTGAAAGTGTGCAACTGTCATGCTCAGTCAAAAAGCAGTAAGCTTCCCTCCTTTTCCCCCTTGCGGTCTTCCTCTGGAGTATTACGTTCTTACCGAAAACTGTGTCTGTATAAAAATAGTCTACATCTTAACTTACCTAATAATGATCTCAAGTGTTGCTCTGAATGGACATCATCCTGTGATCAAAACACTGGAGGAAATTTCTTGTGTTCCTTTTCTTTCCTGTGGGCAACTGCACGTTGCGTAGCTGACCAAATATGCCAAGACTATGGAAAAAGAGAAAATGGCAAGATGACTGTTTCCCCAAAACAGTAAACATGCATTGCAGCCTGGCTTCTTATTTGAGAATGCAAGAGTTTACTTTTTGAATAACTACTGTATTTTAACAAGAGGCATCAAGTGGTTGCTATGTGATACACAACAGTGTTTTTCATGAACTTTTGGCTGCTGAATAAGCCCAGCAAATATGGGTTCTTACCCTTTTAGTTTTCTGGGTCAATTCATTTTGCACAAAGGAGAGAATGATAATTTGAGTTGTAGGCAGAGAATGTTTTCTTCACATGGTAGGAAAGATGAAAGCTGTTGTTATTAGATTTCTTTTTAAATTAAAAATTATAATTCTTTATAGTGTTACAAATAATTATCTTATTACTGAAGGCATCCTGTGAGCTTGTTACAGAGTCTTTCTCTGTAAAATAATTGCTGATTGTCATTGCAAACTAAAATTGGGGGGAAATATAAATGTGTAATGTGTATGTGTAGAAATTATTATTTCTTTAAAATGTTATTTGATGACCCCAAAAGTAAAGACCTAGGTGGATACTTTTTTTTGTTAGGTGGTGCTGGCTGATTACAGACCATATAAAGGTGTTTTCTTCTCTCTAAATGCTGAGCCCTTTCCTGCTTATGGGTCAGAGAGGGCAGTGTCTATCAGATTTAGTTGGCTTCCTGATGGGACACCACATCGAGGATGCTTTTATGTTCTTATCTACTGTTCTTCTGTTGTTGGAATCCCATGGAGCAGGATTTCTGAAAACTGTGGATTTAAAATCTGCTTGAGAGTAGGGGCTGGCACTCGATGATGCAGGGGGAGGGACAGGTGAGGTGGCAGAAGAGCAGTCAGATGTCAACAACTGGTGGGAACACCACTCTGATGCATAGGGTTAATGGTAGATTATGTGGGGAGAACTCCAGAAGCAGGGCTGAAGGAGCCTGGGGGTTTGGGATAGGGGAAGGAAGGGTATTCAACTTATGCAAGGGAAGGGAGAGAAATTATCTTGGGCTATGCAAACATGTATGAGAATGTGTAACTCTAAGTTTCTCAATGCTAAAGATCTCATTTAATTTTAGTTAGCTTCTGGAATAAGTATACTCACAGGGGCTTATTCAGGAAGGCTTTGGGGCAGGAAAGAGGAGTGCTTGGTTGGGAAGAGAGTAAAAGTTGGAAGAGTGCTGTTGAGGAAAGATGCATTGTATTGAAAGACACAGAGTTTTGGGCTGGGTGACCAAGGAGATAAGGATTCAAGGGCCACTAAGAGGATGGGTGGAAGGTTATCATGCTCTTCTGCTAGACTTTTCTAAGCCAAGACCTATCCTATCCTGTATCAGATACATAGGAGCTCTTGTTTAGTCTTGACCAAATTAACAGAGAACATCATCTATGTGGCAAATTCATCAAGGCTTCGGAGAGGATGGACAAACCATTGATGTACTGCTTACCACTGCTGGTGTTATATTGGATTTGTTACTTCAAGGAAAGTACAGTTTTAATTACTCTTCCTTTTGCTGGCTGTGTATGACAGCAGCCATCGGTGCTCATCCATACACCTAAGTGCCGCAATGAAATGTGTTTTAAATAAGAAGGAGGTACAAATTTTACCCGAGTATTCTGACTGTTCATTCTCTAAGGCTTTTTTTTTTTAGCCCCTCACCATGCTGCCAAAACAAGCTCTAGAGCAAGCTCCAGAAAGGTTCCATTTCATGTCATCTTTCCTCTAATCTGGACATAACTTCACTGAATTATCATGGTGGCTGTAGTGCTCCATTTATGTAATTTACATAATTCCATTAGATTGAATACACTTACACTAATTTGTACCAAGTATTTTTGCTGAGGTTTGCAGCGGCTGTTATTGCTTTGTTTTTATTGGACATAGTCAAGCTATTTCTGTGTATAGTTATCGTGGCAAAGATTTTTGTACCTTTATCAGCCAGCAAAGTGTGACTGTTTCACCTTTCTTACAGAATATTTTTATAAAGAATGAAGGAAGTTGCAATATATTGCAGGTCAACGTGTCCTGACAGTCTTCAGAAAATTTTCTGCTTCTCTCCTTGCTTGCTCAGTTGCCCTTCTCTTAAAAGTACCTATTGCCCATTTTTGGTTAGGTTAATTCCAAATCCAGTTTTGATGGACATACCTTTTCTCTTGGATATTAGATACTGCCCCCAATGATAATAAGGATTGCTTTGCTCGAATAGAAAGAAAAACTCTTTCATGGGTGAAATTTTTATTTTATTTTTTTCTTAGATGTTCCTTGTAAAGCATTTATCATTGGGATAATTTTTCCTCTCAAAGTCATATCAGACACAAAGCCGTCTTGAGGGCTATTTCTTCTAGTTCACTGGACAGCTGTTCTGCCTGAAAAGAAAGAAAAGATCATATATCAATCAAAGACTTCAGTAGAATCCTTATGTTCTTTAACCAATAGGAAAATCCTAACTGTGAGTTCTTGATCTTCTGACTTCTGCTTTTTCAGTTTGGAGAACTGCATTGATATATTTTGCAGGAGTATCTGCTAGGTTTATTTTTTTTAATGTTTCTTTTGTGTGCCGTCTTGATGCTTGCAGAGTGTTGCAAACTCATCTTCGCTGGTGACAGCCGTATCATAAGCAAACAGTTTTCTTACCCCTGTGACTTGATTGATCCTCTTCTGAATGTCACTATGGGTAGAAATTAGCGCTACTTAGCAGAAGCAAGGTTCTCATCTTTGCTCTGCTGATGCTGAACTAGTGATTTCCAGTGAAAAAAGACTAAAGGGCTGAAGGATGTGTCCAGTCTGCAGTGTTCTTAACCAGTACAGATGTCTCTATTATCATTTTGCATTTCTGTAACTTCATTACACTTGAAATAACTAACAGGTAATTAATTCCTTTTTTTGTTAATTTATTACTAATTATGCATTTAGTCTTTGATGCTAAATTAAAGAAGAGTCAAAATACATTAATTCTGTGCCTTTAAACAAATATTCAGAATACTTTATGCAATTTACTGAACAGTGTGTATATACAGCAACAGTGTTGAGTTAATGTGTCCTTTCATCTCTAAGTTCAGGGAGAAACACTGAAGTGAACTTGGATGCTGCCATTTTAGCCTAGCAGTGATTAACTTCCAGAATGGAAACCACATCTCTGATACAGGGTTTTCTGGCCTTGTTATGGTGTGTGTTGCATGTTAGAGCATGTGCAGGTAGACTGGAACCAAGCCCAAAGGAGCTGTTAACTTGGACAATTTTGCACAAAGGAAAAAAGAAAAGACAAAACTAAACTTCAAGAAGATTTTTGTATCCACCTGTTGGTGTTCTTCAAAGACATCGTGAGCAGTCTGTTACATGTTCCTGCTGTGTTAGTATTTGATGGTATCTTCAGAGCCCAATCCATGCTCCGCGGGGCTCAGCCTTATACAAAACTGCAGTGTTTTGATGTGTTTTGCTGAAAGAGACCCTCTGTTCCCTAAGCTGGCAGACCTTGACTTTGGTAAGGCTTTGCAAGGGCTGCCTGGCCTGGATTTCTTTATGTAGGTTTGCAAGCAAATTAAAGGTGTGATCATGCAGTGAAAAAGAGGTATGAGAAAGTCGTGCCAGCATAATTGCAGTAAATTCTTGTATTTGCATATACATAAAGCTGTCCTGATGCAAAATCTCCTGAAGCAAATGGATTTACTGATTTTTAGCAGATCTTGGATCATATTGCTTGCTATTCTGGATCAGGATATTAGGCCATCAAGGGCCATTGTTTATGACCAGGAGCACAGGATTTAGAGGAACAGGCAAGAAACCTGTGATCAGCCATTGTAGAATAAGCTCTTCTTAAGGATGTTGTAATTACAAGCAGGACACATGGCCAGTGTGTACAATGTGATAGTTCCAAGCCAAGGGAAAACAATGGGGATGATTTAATTCTCTTTTGCTTTGAAATAAGAAAGATCAGTTTTATTTAATCAATAGACTCTAGGGTTTGATGTATGGATAAAAACTTACAATCAGTGCAATAATATTTCTGGTTAAGTACTTCTCATCAGGAACTTGTTTGACCTGTGAGCTGTTTCATTTTTTAAACTTAGATGTCTCTATTATAGAGCTTCTAAAGATTGTTGCAGTGCCAGCATGGGAAGCGTGTGCGTGCGTTTTAATATGGATGCAGCTTGTAGGAAAAGAGATAAACCTTTTTCTTTGTACACAGACACATACATGATTTATCAAACATATTGTATTACTCTGTCTTTACAGTAAAGCGTGTAGTGGATGTGAGTTACTCTATCTGTGTAGGATTAGAAACTCTGTTCTGTCTTCTATTCAAGAAGAGGATTACTCTGCAGATAAAGTGCAGATAATTTACTTTTAGTGAGGCATTGCCACTTAAGGACAGCAGAATCAACTTTCTTGAGGTAAAAGGAATAGGAATTAATATGAAACAATATAGCATAGCTGACCACTCACAGGACTTTCAAGATAACATCAGAAAATATCATTGTATATCTATTGAACAGTCATTTTTTTTCTGTCATCCTAAAATGATCTTTTGATTTAAAAATTAAAAATAATCTGTTGTACCTTGAAATTCACCAATTTTATTGTGTGTATGATTGGCAGCATTAAATGCCAAGAGCTCATTTAAATACAAAACATCTGTACATTATTATTTAGGGATTTTTTCATCTGTTGATTTTAGAAATTAGGATTTTGAGTCCGTGCATGTACAGTTGTGTATTACTTACAAAAGCAGTCAGTTATGAAAGAATAGTCTTAAAATATAGAGTATATGGTTTTGTGATTAAGGTAGGAAATGCACACAGCATATAAAGAAATACAATAAGCATTGCATTTGATTTTAGGTGTGGCAGCAGCAATTATGATTTCATAACAGTGGGAGTAACATGACAGTTCAAAAGCACAGTGAGAAGATTATGTTTTTTTTATGCACAGCAATGTAAATTCTTAAAAATAACAATGTAATTTTTACATTTCTCACTGGATATCAGGATAATCCAATTTAGAACAATTTATTCTCAACAGGTATGGTAAAAATAGATATATCATTCTAGAGTGTGGTATAATACATTTTTATGAGTGAGTTATGAAGATGTACAACTCAGGACCTAGGATAAACATCATATTCTTTAATTAAACCATTATGCTATGGCACGTATGTGCCACTTTTATTACCCTAAAATGAAAAATGTGGAGGAAAAAAAAAGCTGCTTTTTTTTTTCTGTATTAGAAAGCCTTTCTTCTAAAATCATAAAAACGTAAAATCTAAATGCATCAAACACTATTAATGAGTTAGACATCTAAATTCCTTGAAGACTTGTAAGATAAAGAGCCATCATCCTCTGGTAATCACATTCAAATACATTCTTTAGCTCAAATGTTTTAAAGCTTAGGGATGCAGTTCCTACATGTTAAAAGAATTCAGACCACTTAAAATCCACTTAGAGGATGCAGGTGAATCTGTGATTGAGCAACAATATAGGAACAGTAGTGGAAAAGGAATGAAGAAAAAAAAATCTGCCCCGTAATAACTCAAAATGCAGTATTTTAGAGGCATATAGTTTCTGAAGCTGCCCGTAGCAGAGCTATGATGAACCTTTTTCTCTTATTATAACTTTCAGCCAAGATTCTCCTTTCTGTCCCATCACAGATCCCCAGCAAATATGGTGTATTTGTTTACAGGATAGGAAACTTGTCATTTCTAGAGGGATGACAAAATGTCCACCTCTGCTTAACGCCACTAGCCTCAGCTTAGGAAGTTGTCCCCTTTGGCTCTGAGTGTGGGTGGGTGTCAGGTTTTAACTGCAGAGTTTTATTTACATATGGGGAAGAAGATTAGTCTTGTAATTATAAATATTTTGCATTTACAGTAAAGGATCTACAGGAGCTTTCGTCATCCACTGATTAAAGAATTAAACCTTGCCACACTCCGGCCAGCTCGGTAAGTGGTATTAACCCCACAGGTCTGCGTAACTGCTGTTTGGAAGGTGGGGCACATCTTGGAACAGACTCCAGATCTCCCCCACTATCTTGGTCTGCGACTTCTTCTCAACACAGTGTATCTGTTTATCTAGTACAGGAACCGTTTTCCAAAATGTGGTATTTCTTCTCGTATTTATATACTAGAGCTGGGCGCTGAAATAATTACTTGCAGCTTGCCTGCTAAACTGTATCAGAATCTCCTAATATCAAACCTATAATTTTATGAATGTGTGTTTTGTGTGCCCAGGAGCAAATGATCTTTAAGATATCTATGTGAATACATTTTAATGTGATTTTACAATGTTAGGCTATCTGTCATTTCTAAAATCTGATACTAACAGAATTTAGTATTTGTCGTTTTACGTTAAAATAAGAATAGACATAAGACAACGTAAGCCAAAACATTATTAATAAAAGAATAATATTAGAGATTATCGTATCAAACACATTAAATTTAATGCAAATTAGCACAATATAAAGAAATATGTTTTTCTGCTATCTCAGCATTAGAATAGCACTGCTTTTCTCCATATGTCTATGTCACCAGATTATTTCTTTTGTTTAGTCATACAGTAGAATGTGTTGAGACATATTATCTTCAACTTGTGTAACAGTCTACAAATACTGATTGCAGTTTGAGCTTGTTATGGAAAAGTATTGCCCTGTGGATTGAGAAAATGACCAACAGCGGACTATAATCTATGAAGCTGAGAGTAAAATTGCCAACTAGAGGTCATTTTTCAAACCAAGGGGCAATAGTTTTCTACTATAAACTGAATATTACAGTCAGTATATGTTTTATTAAACCATTTCAGAAACTTGGGAGCACTTTCATTTAAACTTCTTGCTTGATGTGGCTCAGCGAACAGGCCCAGGGCAGCTCACAAAAGAGGCCTGGCATAGTCTCTATAATAAATATTCTGTATACTCAGTAATTATGAAGGCTTTAGGGCCTTAATGGTGAATGGCCATATCCTGCCACCATTCTGCATCCTTAACAGCAATTGAAGTCATTAAGATTTGTGTATAAAAATCAGGCTGCTGTTTCTCACTGTAATAGTATGACAAACTAGGGCCAAACTGTATAGAAAAGTCAATTATGGCTGTTACGACAGTCTGAAAGATTAAAAGGAAAACACCTTTTCCCTTCTCCATCCCCTTTCATTGTTTTTCTTTCCTGCTGAAGTATGCAGACAATGGATCTCTTTATTGGCACTCCTGTGGGGGTGATTGCCTAGTGCCTTAGTCAATAAGAGGATGTCCATTCTGGAGTAACAGAAATAGCAGCAATAACGTGCATGGACAAAGTGAAGCCTTTATCCTCCTCTGTCAACATACCTGGCATATCCATAAACGGTTCTGCTCTCCTGTGCCTGGGGAACAGAGGTACCTTCTGCAGCCATTGCTCTGAGTTACTTTTACTGTTAGTAGATTATCAGCACAAAATCCTCGGTGTGGACTTCAGGTTTTAGAAAGAGTGATAGGGAGTTCTAGCCTCTCTGCAAAACAGGGGGGCAAAGAAAAATGAGAAAGACCATAGTGGTTTGGGCAGAAGGGAGCCAAATAAAATCTTTCACCTTTTACTTGAGAATCTCTGATGGAAGTTTTGTTCAGAGCTCCTTGTGGGACTTCGCCTTAGTTTCTTCTGCAAGCTTTGATGTCAACTTCTTGTCTACCTTGAAGGACTTCTAATTTTCTGTTTTGGTGCAATGCTTACAGGGTGATCCTTGTTTTGTGGCATAAGCTTGTCAGAGTCCAATACTACTATGCTGTCAACAGTAAATGTATTTAAGTTACTGCATGCCTACAGGTTCACTTATCACAATTAGGCATAGAATTTGTGCATTCACATAACCCTAATTAGAAATTTCTATCTGCACTTGCCAGATTAATGCAGAGTTACAGCTGTAGCATGGGCAAATTAGGTGCAAAATTTCTTTTTGCACTTGAGTTTTTAAAAAGCAGACATTACATCCATACGTGTGTATATATTATACGGATACAGACGTACTTTCTAATGGTCATAATTTTAAAGGTCTACATAAAACTTCACCACCTCAGTAAGAATGATGGATTACAATAATAAAAATTGGAGTAGCAAAAGACCTGTTATACATCTAGTCCATCTTCTGGACATTACAGGATTGTTCCCTACAGGGTATTTGCTAATACTTTGTCCAGAGCAGGTTTAAAAGTCCCAAGCATTGAAGTTCTCACTAAAGTTTCACAGATATAATTGAAAGGATATTTTTCTGACACTTCATCTTAAATTGATCCGTTTACCTTGTTATGTTGGTCATACACACAGGACAGGTCCCTGAAGTTATCTCCTTGGTGCTTCCATGCTTCTAAATATTTGCAGAAAGTCACCATAAATTACTTTGGTATTGACTGTGCCCTTGTGTCTCATCCTCTTCCTTACACTGTGTCTCTGGGCAGATTGTGAGGTTCCTCTGCACCCCCCCCCCCCCCCCCCCCCCCAACTTTCTTGTAGATCAAAAGACTGGGCCAAATGAAGATAATACTATTAATTCAGCGTTGCATGTATTGCATAATGTATTCACGCTCTCGCTATAGGATTATGTATCTAGTGTGTGTTCATTTCTAGGCGGATGTTGTTTAGAGGTCTGTCTGATTGTATTGGGCACTGTACAAACATGTAATTAATCTCATTTTCAGCAATGCTTAGCTCTAAGCTGAGGGTATGGAAATACAAAGTTATTAGTTTCTAAAACATTTTTATCATCCACTTTCTATCTTGATTGACAACTTACTAGTATTTTAAGATGACAGAACTAAAACTTATGCTGCCAGATAGCATCAAATGTAATGTATGCTAAGTAAACAGAAGCATGTGAGCAGGATAATATTTATTGTATAGTTACACGGCAGTGTGGTAGGAGACTAGAGAGGGAATTATTCTTCCAGAAGGATATTTGGTATTTTACACTCTTTAGAAATACAAGCTTAGGACTGAACTTTGCACCCTGTTTCCTCAGGGTAGCATGCAGGTTTGTCGTATATCCTGGCTGTGTTGTTATTGAAAGCTTCCATTCTTCATCCTCTTCCCTTCTCTCAAATTGCCTGTGTAGGAGAGGAGTAGGAGAAGATCCTTCTGAGATGAATTTTATAACTCTTCTACTTTACCATTTGATGGTTTGCCTTGCAGGTCCTGCCAAAATTTGTAATGAACCCTTCCTATTCAGTCCTTTCTCTATAGAGATTTTAACTGCCCAAGTAGGTGAAAGTCTGGAGGGGTGAGAGGCACAGTCAGGAGATTATGCAGCGGGAGGTTCATGAGGAGAAGGATGGTGCTGCTGTGACCAAGTCAGGTTGCAGTTTCTCATTTGGCAAAAAAATCAATAATAATTTTAACTGAGTAAATAATAATTTTGTCTCCAGAACAAAAACAATAGTTACTATGAAGTATGTGCAAATTTCCCATGTATTTCTAGTGAATATTTAATATAAAGCAATTAGAGGCATGGCAAGAACTATATAGCTTTTAAAACCAACAAATGAATAGACTACTTTTTCTCAACAAAATTCACGCACCTAAAATTACTTATGGAATTCAAGTTAAAAGGAAGAAGCTAGATTATTCAGAACTTGGTTCAGAAGGTTGTGCTTAGGTCTGGGTGCATTGACTGCCATGCTGGAGCCAGGCCTGGCTTTAGAATGGGACAGCAGAGACGTGCATCTGAAAACATGTATGAACAATACAAACTAAGTTAATGATGATGTGAATCCTTGTGCTGCATGAACAAGTAAATTGAAAGATAGAATTGGCATTAATAAAAAAATTAGGAAGAATTTGGGCTCTTTTTTTTTTTTTAAATAATTTCAGCTTCCATCCTTTTCAGCAAAAAAGTACTCGGCTTAGTGTTGCAGAAAGTTTGTCAGGACCAGAATATATTAGGCAGAAGTATGTTGTTTAGCTTGTGTTGTGAAAGGAATAAAGCTGTGTTTATTTGGTGTTCTGCTTGTGTTAATTTTTCCTAATTTAGATTTAGCTTGACTATTTCAATGAAGTACCATGCGTGCCTATCTTTAGTGGAAGAAATTCTAAGAAGTAACTCTTCAAATCATTCTCAATTCAGGGTTTTTTTAACCACATGACCAAGAGTGACTGCTTGTGTCCTTTGCACAGCATCAACACAAGTAGCTGTAAAATCATAATATCATTAGGCAGTTGGTTTTGGCAAACGTGGATTAACTAAAGAAAAGAAGGAGAATCAGTGGGATTGATACATTTACCATTATTTACTCTCTTAGTTAAATGACTTTCTCCAGTCATTGAGACAAAAAGTATCCCAAGTGTGGGGTGTTTTTATTTTCCGAGCATGCCTTTACATACAGTGCCTGACTTGTAATAGGGCTGTTAGGCAGCTCTTTTAAACAGTTGTGGTTTCTAACTGCAATTAGAATGTCTTTAAACACAAAATTATATTTAAAAAAAACCCCTGATCACATAGCATTTATAATGAACTGTCTGGTCAAGTTCAGCATTCATTCCTTAGATATAGTACATCATACTTCGTTGTTGGAAAATTCTCTTGTGTTATAACCTCTTCTCTCTTCAGTGTAAGTGGTTGACTGCTGCAGCATTCATCCAGGGCACCTTTTATGTTTGCTTCAGCTTTTCATTCCTTGGAAGTGGTTTTCCTGTTGACTTGTGCTTGGCATCAGGCTGATGCCATTAAAAAAATACCAGTCTTAAAATGCTTATTATGAATCTTGATTGGTGAGAGCACTGAAGGTGCTTGTGGAAGTACGGTTTGCGAATAGTAGTTCTTGTCGATCAAGACAATGTGCTGTTGTGTCTGACACACTTGTAAGTTGTCATCAATCCTGTTACCAGTTTATGTCTGATCTTCTCTTGTCGATCTGTGATGCTTATGGTTCATCTCTTTTGGGCGTTCGTATTCACATTTCAGAATGATACGTCTAACGACCGGTCTCACTTTGAGGGAGCAGTGCCATGTTATGATGAAGTGTCATTGTGTCATAGGTAAATAAGCCAGTTGGCACGGGAGGAGAAGAGACTTCATCTGGCAGGAAAGAAAATGGAGGGTAAAAGCTGTGGTGCATGGTTACCATTGAAAATGAAGGCACTATCCAGTAAAATAAAAAAGAAGAAACGTGCCATCTGTATCATGTTGTAGTTAAAGGGAGGGTGGTTATAAGGGGGTTGGGATTGCATTAAATGCCTTTCAGGTGACCCTTCTGGGTTTTGCAGCCAGAAAAATTTCTTGTAAGCTCCCCTAGTATAGTCCAGTGGACTGCCCAGTGCAAATCATAATGCTTTGTACTGAGATTCAGGAAGAATTGTGTCAGAGATGTTACTCAAAAGGACCTCAACTACAGCCTTACATCATCATGGCTGGGATTTCAATGCCAGTACTCTTTCCATTTGAGTGTCATCTTTGACTCCTGTATCTTAAATCCTATCTTCAAATGCTTGCCTAAGGATGGCATTGATATTCAATGGGGACTGCAAATGCATCAGAGATCAGATGGAAAATATGTATATAATGTATCTGTGCATTGTATGTGGCAGCTAGGCATAGTAATGGAGTAATGCTTTAATATATACAGTACTTTATTATACAGTCAAGTGGAAAAAAGTGGATGTTTCTATTTATCCTTTTTTTTTTTTTTTTTTTGTCTTGGGTCTTTCTATCTTTGACTGATACAAATATTTTGGAATCTAAACATATCTCCACAATACTGTTGTGTCTTTGTTCTGGATTTCTTTCATCTTAACTTATCAACACAGTATATGAGCCATTTTATCCTACAGTGTGATCATCATCCTAGTGTGTATTTGCTCATTAATGTCAGGTTAAGATCTAAAGAAATTGGAAAGTAGGAGTGAAATTTTTTTTTTTGGTTTGTACTAATTTTTTTATACTAATAATGATGGAAATAGGAAAACTACAGTATTGTGGCTTTGAGGAAGAAAGAAAAGTATACACATTTTCCCGCAAGTGCTGTACGGCTTCCAGTCTTGGGTTGGCTTAAATATTAGTACACACACATGGCCTTAAAACAAAAAGCTTGACCAAGTCTCTCTTTGTAATGGAGAATAATTGTTTTGGTATTTATTGAAATAACTGAAATATACAAATGATATATCCCTTAAAAACCAGTGTATATGAAATGCACATTCTAGTCTTTGCATTTTTGTTTTCACTGAGCGGATTTCTTTTTTTTTTTTTACCTGTAGCCATTGCATAAGTTCATGAACAGTTGGCAAGGTCTGTTTTTCATATACCTGATAATTAATAGTGAAGAAACTTTGAAAAGAGAAAGTACTAATGGAAAAATGTAAGGCCTAATTTTTTTTTTATAATTGTTTTTGTTGCTAACATTTGTTAAAGGAGGCCTTTTTATTTCTGCAAAGTTACCCTAGAAGTATTTCAAGATAGTTTTTGTCTTTTTTAAAAACCATAGGAAATAAACTAAAAGAACTTTCTGTTTTTTTACCTAAAAACTGAAATTTTCCTTGAAGGGTGCAGGCAGAAGATGATGAGAAGGACCTGCGAGAGGGTCAAGGAGACCACAATTTATGCATTAGGGTTTGGGTATTTGTCTAACTTAAGGTGATGAAAATCCTCACAGTTGGAGTCTGCTCCTCTCCACTAACTGTACAGGAGCAGAATTGTGCTAATCCTGGTCATACACAGCAAAAAATGTCCAAGTAGCAGCCCAGGGTGAGCAATTTGTGGACCACTAGGATACGAGTGAGGTTAACCCACAGCAGGTCCCATGGGGAGTGACAGAATGTTGATCCTTGTGCTAAGAATGAGGGTCAGATGATGTTTTCCAGTTGAGCAAAACCCCGAAGTACAAGGAGAGCTTGATGTGCGTGAGTTTTCAGGGGAGTCAGCTGCATGCTGAAGGCAGTAGATGGACCAGTCTCGTTCAGAGCTGCTCTCTTCCCCATCCCACCCCCCTTCAGTTTAACCATCCAGACATTTACGCTGCTTCTTTTTATTCCTCAAAATTGTTCCTTGTTTTTGTGGGGACTGATCATCACCCACAAACTCACAAAAAAGAACAGTTAAGAATATGTTTTGTCTTGAAAATTTTTAATTTGATTGACATGATTTCTAACGTGTTATATTTTCTGAAGTTTTCAGGGCAAACTATGCAAATGTTTTGAGGGAGTTGAAATGCTTAGTTTACATTTGATGTTTTTAGATTGTTATGCTATATTGTAATACAGCATGTTAAAACATAAATGGCAGAATTTAAGGGCTAGCGTTTTGACTTTTCGAAGTCTTTGCAACAAGTGTCCATGTGGTAATATCGGTTTCATCCTCTTTTGGGTCAGAACCAAATTTTCTGCTCAAAGTTTCCTTTTTAACAGACCTACCTTTGATAATGAGTTTATTGGCTATGGCTCTTTCAGTCCTTGCCGAGAATCACCACGTCTGCCTCTACTTGTTGCTTTATTATTTTTAGGAGCTGTCAGTTCTCAGTCCTCTTCAGACTCTTTCCCCAATAGCAGGGGGCACAGAGGTCTTGTTTCTTTTTTTCTGCATTCAGAATATGAGACACAAAGAAGCCCACAGTCTAGTTACTGAGCTAGGTTTATTGCAGTAAGTTGACATTGTAGGGCACATTCTTCCCAACATCTTGAAGCTTTTAGCAAGTCTTTTCTCTTATTTGAAAACTGACACAGTTTGGCTTCTGTTTATGAAGGAGTCACAGTCCAGCAATGCTGATTTGCGTTTTCCTAACCCTATTCTAGTGTGCTTTCAATAACGTAGCAATCCTGTGTGAAACCTTGCAGCAAGGGTTTTTTTAAACTGCCAAGTATACCTCCTGTAAATGAAGACTCAATTATTAAGTCAACTTTAGCAGTAGGCAGTACTTTAATTTGTGTAAAACTGTGGCAGGAAAGCTCCAGAAAAGTACAAGAAAAGGAGATCTAAGGCAAGTTTTCTATTTTTGTACTATCCTGTTTATGTGTATGTTTTAAGTTTAGTTTGTAATAATACTATTTAGTATAATAACAAAATGTGTTAAGACTTGCTGGATTTCTCAGCCTTGTGGATCAAAGGTGCTCTTTATTGACAGATATTGGCAATGCATGTTTTCCCAGATTAGCCAAATACTTTATTTCAAGAGACTGACCTTCCAGCTGTGGCCCTAATGCTAAGAATATCAATTTAGTTACCAATAAGGTAGTACTGACTTTTTAATGACAGTTTGTGTCTTTTTATATGCTTGGTACAAACAAACTTTTTGCACAAACGTTCTGTGAGATATAATCTGTCTCCCTGGAAATAACACTACTATTTTTCCCCCTGTGAGAACAATTATCTTTTTTTTTAAAGATTGACTTCTGCTTAATTTATGATTAAAATAATCTTAATTGACATATTTAAAACAATTCTTCTGAGCAGTTCAGATCTCCATATACTCTCACAGTTTTCTGTAGAGTGTAGCAAGCCCTCTTTGTTCAAATGCAGCCTTCTAAGTGCAAAGAGGAACGGCACTTAGATGTACTCTGTTGAGAGGGCCTAAAATAGCTAAGTGGGACCATGCAGTTGCTTCCTTGCTTTGACCCAGCCCTTCAGCTAGGACAAATAAGAGAAGTAATAGCAGAGTGGCAGTTGATGCCATCTCCTCAGCACTGAGTGCACACCTAGAGAAGATCCCTAATGGCCTTTGGTACCGCCAAA
>CM020040.1:9626848-9649348 GCA_009769605.1 Bucorvus abyssinicus
TAAATGTTAGCTAAAATAGAAGAATAAATTACAAAACTGCAGGAGAGAGCGCCACGCTTGCTTACTTTTGAGTAGTAACTTACTTGAAGGGTATTACTAACGACTTTCCACTGGACTATTTGAGAATGAAAACTGTTCTTTGTAAATGGAACTGATAAATCTGACCTAAAGGAGCTGTGAAGCTGAATGTGTAGAGTGAACTTTCTTGTCTGGGGGTTCCACTAAGGAAAATCTTCAGCCAGCTAAGTGAATGTCATAATGTTTCAGTGAAAAAAGAAAAATGATCTTTACCAGGCCTGCAGAGTAATTTTTGTCATCACCAATTTCTTAATGATTTTTGCATGCCTATTTAATGTGCATGTATGGCACTACAGTGACCTGATAGATCATAATGGCTCCAGAGGAGCCATTGCAGGCTATTGGGCAAGTGATCTATGAATTAAAAATTCTTTAACAGTGTTGAAGAAGCTATTATAGTTTATTGTGTCAGTGACACCTGTCTTTTTAGTATGTGGACTTTGCGCTCGTACCCCTTGCACAGGTCCTTGAAATTATGTTGTTCAGAAGGGGGGCATTGGTGAGAGAAAGGGCTGAGCATCAAAACAGTTGTGGACAGGCTGAGACTGGATTTTGAAAATGTGAATTTTGAACGTGTCCCAACTAAAGTTCAGGGGAGCGTAGCTTTAGGGCTCTTGTTCAGCCTGTTAACAGCCCAAATTTCATTAAATCCTCCCTCTAAGATTCAGTGTTTTATAAAGCTTGAAAGTGCATGCTGGGGTTGGATTAGAGCCCATCTGTAGTAGTCTCTGCTATGGGATTTATAAAGCTGTGATTTGCAAGGCCATGCCTGGCAAAGCTCTAAATTCTGACCTTAACACCAGCACCACAAAGCTGCAGAGAATGCGCAGTCTCAGTTGATGCGACAGATAAATTCTGTACTGAAGAATTTATATGAATTTACTGTTAGGTTGCAGCAATCAGTGAGCTTCCTTCCTTCCCTATGTACTGTTACACCTGTGAAGAAGTGAATGGTTGAGATGTAAAATGATATGTGACTAGTTTGTATGTTCCCACCTAGAAATGAGGCTCTAACGGCACTCATCCTGGAAAGGAGAGATTACATTAGGTTAGAGCTGTGGGAAGGATGCAGATGCCTGCTAATAAAAGTGGGTTGTTCAACCACTGAGAAACGGGTGGTTTTATTTGGATAAAGACATACGAACAGAAATGTAGTGGCTGTTCACACTGGAATTGTATCATAAACTCATCTCCCTCATGAGGATGTTTGTGTGTCCAGAACAATGCTTCCCCAAAAATGTGGACTAAGCAGCATGCAATATACCTTGTGACGTGAGGCTTTCAGCAAAACGAGACTTGATGACACACCTGCTGTTTCAAAGAACGTGATAGGAAGAGGCTGTATTAGTGTTCAGCATTCCAGTGCTTTGCAGAGGGGAAATTTTGAACTCCAGGACTGGTGAGAATTGTGCATCAGCAGTGGACTGCTTGCTCTGCCCTTGTGGGACAGAGGTTGGAAAATGCCAGACATTTATGCCCATGTGCTGAAAGTATATCCCTTCTGACTTTGAGAGAGAGGTGGAAAGGCTTTGTGGCACTGCTTCTGTGAAGTCTCATGCAAGTTTATTATCCTCCGTGTGTGGGAGTGGTGTGCTGCTGGATTCCTCTGTGGTTCAGCCCAACGGCTTGCTCCAGAAATGCTTTCTGCTGCAGTAAAATACAGATTGTTCTTATGCTTTTTTAAAAATTTAACTGCTCTGAGAAGTTGCAGTATGACAGGGTGTCCAAACACATGATTAACAAAATGTGCTTTGCCTCTTTTTCTGTGATATGTAACAATATGGGATAACTTTTTAAGGGACAGTGAATGTGCTTCAGGTATTTTGATTCCCAGCTAGGATGGCTGCTTTTTTTTTTTTTCTTTTGTAGGGAAAGCACAATTTGCAGAACGGTGAAGGAGTCTGGGAGTTAGAATAGCCTTATTTAAAATGAATTTTACAAAGTAGTCCAAGGAATCTGAAGATAGCCCAACTGTTGGTTCTAGCTATTGATAGAACAGCATTCTCCAGTCGAACACATGGTCATATTGAAGACTTCATGTGATAAAAAGGATAATGTGAACCATCTTCTTAAAATTGATACAAAACAGGAAAAAGGAGCACATTTTACATGTGGATTAACTCTGATTTGGTATTTGCATTTGTTAAAAAGTCTATAAGAAAGGCACTTAGCTCTGAACTTTTTTAAAAAATGTCGTGCTGATTAAAGAAGTCCTGCTCCTGTGAAGTTGCATGTGCTGATGGTGTTTGAAGGTAAGCATAATCTTAAAATAAGACAGAAATGTAAAATGTCTGCTCCAAAGGAGGGTTCATACAGTATACAAGGACTCAGTGGAATTTAGATTTCTAAATCTTTGGATGCAATGCTTAGTAATAGAAAATCCTCCGAGCACCTGGGCACCTTATGCAGGTGACTGTCCTCACAGGTCCAGGTATGGTCATATGTATCCAGAACTAACACCTCTTCCTGCTCATGTGCAGAGCTTCCAGGTTTTGCCTAATAGATCCTGGGGCCGAAGGCAGGATTTGGGAGCTCAGCCAGGTGCCTGTTAGATATAGCAAGACTCAGCTCTTAGATGAGTGCTTTTATTGGACGTAGGTAGAATTGCTTTGGTTAATCAGGACTGTGGCACTCTAGGAAATTCTAGGTGATCATATATGTAATTCATTTTGTTTCTGTTCAGCATTTGCAAGTCCTGTGTTATCCAATTGTGAAATATTTGGAAAACGCATCATTGAAAGTAACATTCCACATTTTGTATTTTCCCATAAGTATCTTTAACTGTTAATGAAAACGATGGGACTGAAAGCTGTTGAGACAGAAGTCTTATTCAGGAGACTAGAGCTGTAGTGCTCTCTGACTCATTTGATCCTTCTGTGTCTCCTTTGGGATTCAACCATTTTTAAAAGGAATTACAGATAGCAGGAGAAGAATAGCTTTGTTGCTGGCTATTCATTCCATAGTGTTTCAACATAGGGCACAGATTAATGTAATTTATTGTGTTGATTTTTGTGCTTTCTGGACATCTGTTCAATACACCCAAACTCCTTCTGTATAAGACTCTGAGGAGCCATCAGTTGGTAACAGAAAACTTTGGGCTAGATATTCACTGGTGACTTGGAGGTAAAACTCTTTATGCATTGGATCTCCAGTGCCCTGAGCTATCCAATTGTCTGTGTCAAATAACCCCAATGTGCCTTGTGTCAAATATTACTGATGTCGCTATTGATATCGTGTCAAAAAATGTCATACCTAATGTCTGTCACTGAAGAATGGTGGCAGAGTGAAAATGTGACAAAAAACACTTAGGGACAGATAATGAAAGTATGGTGCATCTTTCTCATTCCCCTCAAAGGGAACTAAGTAAATTGTGAGTGTCTACTCAAATTTTCTTATGCAGCACACATTTAGTGTTGTGTATTTCTAGCCACAGAGGTGATAGATTTAAACTTCCTAAAAAATATTGGTAAACAGGGGAAGTTATTCAAAACAAGTTTAAAATGACCCAAGTTAGCTTGCACAGCTGCAGTTGGTGTAGAGCAGCCCCACGTGTTCATCCAAAGCAGCAGATAGCTTCAAACATACAAATGCAATGACACAGGAGATACCGGGCCATGAGAAGCACAGTGAAGAAAACAGATTTGGTTAGTCTCATTACACTTCCCTGTATATTATTCTGAAATGTTAAAGTTTTTTAAAGTTTGAAGCCCATGATCATGTACGATAATCATTGGTTTTGTGAGAAGGTGTTATTTTTATCGTCCTAAACTGAAGTTTACTTTTCAACATGGCTTGATATGGCCTAGTCCCTCTGGGTTTTCTTACAGTATTCTACAATGTTAAGGGCAGGATCTCCCACCCATGTGGATGTAGCCAAAGAAATATTTACAGATGTCTCCAAAGAGACACATTTTCAAGTCTCTTTCCCTTATGGGAATTATGGGATATTTTTAAAATTACCCTGACACCGATTTGTAAATTATTGGTTTTTTTTTTTTTTTTTGTTCTTTGTTCTGAGGGTTTGAGTATTTTGGTTTTAGTTAGTAGTATCTCAAGTCTCTCTGGCTTATGAAATCAGGGTATGTATCCCTTCACCTTCAGAGGCAGCATCAGGAAGTTCTGCTGCACTCGTGCTGGGCTGTGGGCAGCAATATCTGGCAAGAGTTTGGCTTTGAGCAGTAATTCAGTAATTCCAAAGTACTCCTGTTAAGTAGTACTACCAGTAATAAAACAATAGTGGACTTTAAAGTAACAGTTTGCTTCTAAAGCAACGGCCTACAGTTTTCTCAAGCACATGCCTCATGGACACAAGCCTCTGGACTTGTGTGAAGTAGTGTCAGCTTGTGTTGTCCAGGCACTTTGTGTGATTTGTTAGAGCCACGAGGTCAAATCTTCTCAAGCAGTAAAGAAATGTTAAGAGACAGTGCTTGATGTACCCGTCAAAAGGCTGACTTATCATGAGCTGTTTTAGTTTTGCACAGCTTTCCATGAAGTGAAGGAGTCAAATGCAGACGGTAAACATCCTAATGTCTGGGACAACATACAGAACCAATTCCTGCAGAGCAGCTGTACTTTCAGCACCTGCGCTGTGGCCAACCTGCACTGACTGCTGCTATTTCAGAGGCAATGCTGAGAGCTAATGAAAATCCCAGTGTGCTGGGATTGCCAATCACCCAGTGCTGGAGTCCCGGTTGGGTTCTTAGATACATAACTTTTTTTTAAAGTGCTGTGAGCTTTGAATCCATATTAATTGTATGTTTCTGAAACATCTTTGCCTAAAACACAACAACAAATAGAAAATAAGATGCTCTCAGATAATGAATAAAAGCTGGGCTGTAGGAAGATTAAAATCCTTCATTAGAAATGCTCAGGAAGGTGACAACAACATAGATGCAAAGAATTTACCTAATTACCAACATAACTGGGCTTAACAAACATGGAATGAATTACTTTTTTTGGCTTTATGTTAAATTAATTAAAAAAAAAAAAAGAGTCTTGGGCATTTTACCTCTGAAATATATAGTATTTGCAAGTTCAGTGTTGCCAACATTTCTCAAATAAGGCTTTGGTGACATTTAAAATCGGAGCACGTTGAAATGTATGGTTGAAAGTCTGAATTAGCACATCTGGACTCACTGTCAGGTTGTCTTCAAAATAGCAAAGAAGAATCTTCCAAAGATTTTTCTGGGGATTTTGTGTAATCTTGATGCTGCTCCTGGAAGACTCCTTCCCACCTGGGGGCCTCCTCTGCTTTCAGTGTCTCATGTTCCCTTATCCTCTGCTATGGCTTTTGCCATTTTTGAGTAGCTTTTCATGGTCTAGTCTTGGCTTCCAAGGTGACAAGCAGAGGAAACAAAGGAAGAACGTCAGCTCTACCTCTGTAAATCTCACTTCCAACCTAACAAAGTTTTCTTTTCATCCTGTACAACTTTCAGGCATTAAAAAGTTCTGTTTTATTGGCCAAGATTGCTCAAGCTGTTCTAGTTGAATAATTAATATATATTTTGAGAGAGATTCTGAACTCTGTCCTTTTGGCATTCACTTGTGCTGATGAAGCTGTAGGTTAAATGCTTCCTCCAATTAAAAAAGGAAAAAGGACAACTAAAGAGTGAGCTCCGATGGGAGTGGGTGAGCGATTGTGCTCTGCTAGAATAACCTGGTCTGATGCTCAGGGTACTCACTTATGATGTGTGAAACTAAATACCTGGTCTGCCTTATTCAGAGCCAGATGCGAATGTAAGCCTCTCCTGTTCAAAGGCAGTGTCCTTATTTCATCCCTCTGTAAGGTACCTGTGGGTCCTTTGTTTTCCTTTTTCTTTTTTTTCCTGACCACTACTGTGAACTCCTGGTAATACCAGTTTGTTCTGTTCTTTGTGAGGCTTTCGGCCTCTGCTTGCCCCCTGTAGCAAAGACACGACTTCTGAATTTGTATTAATTCTAGAAACATTAATTCCTATAAAAAGAGTTAATGGCTGGACTTTGTGTTTGATAAAACACTTAGCATGGTAAAGTAATGTGGTAAAGTTTAATACACAAATTTAATGTTTCCATCCATTTAGTTTAAAGTTCCCTGTCTCGTATTTAGCAGTTTACTAATGAGAATACCTGTATAACAGTAATACTTTAATGGTATTTACTAATATAAATATTTACTTTCTAGAAGCAATGTTACATAAAATTCCTGAACTGCAGTCTAAGCAACTGCTGGAATGTTTGAGGTAAGAAACCTGACCTTTGGGGAGGATCAACATCAGGAGAACAGAGTTTCCACTGTTTGTGACTTGTGTCCATAGTGAGGGGGCTTGGAATGGCAGGAGGGTGACCGACACATACTGTGTCACAGCTGAACCCCAATGGAAAGTTCTTGTCATTATAATTACATTGATAACAGAAAATATTTTACGTGAATTTCAGCATATCCTTGTACGCTCAAAACAGACAGTCTGGCAAGGTCTTTCTGCAACAGATAAGGGAAAATAAATAGAAAGAGACCTTCATTTATAGTAAATATTAGGAGTTGCAAAACCTGTGTGGAAAAAAGAATCTTGATCAAGCTTTGTTCTAAATGCTGATGAAGTTACATTCAGCCGCAGCTTGAAAGCAGAACTAATAATGTCTTCTTTGAGGCATCATCTTTTCCACATAAATTCTGCTCCTTCTCCCTCAAACTATTTGGGTGCCAGGTATTATTATTCTCAATTGTTTGCATTCAACACACATCATATAATATCATATCCATGTTGCTGCAGTTGATACTCAAGTGATGGTCCTGATATTTAATCAAAGCAGCTTTGACTGGGTGCACAGATGACAGTCAGTGATAGACACATGAAAGTGAAGTTTCACCAGTTGTTCCACAACTGGAGGGCTTCTCCGGATTGTAGACAAATATACATAAGCTTTCTAAAATAGTAAACCTCCCACAGGTTTATTCTTGGAAGTGCAGGAATTTGCCTGGTATATTCAGGTGAGTGTTGGTAGGAGACTGGGGCAGGAACTGTCAGGTGGTAAAATCTTTTCCAGGGTGGACTTCCATTTGAGAGATGGAATGGAGATGCCTTTTACTTACAATGCCACTTCTCTTACTTTAATTATTTTTATTTTACGGATTTCTTTGCAAGGGGTCTTATACTCTTTTTTTATTTCCTTAGCAAAGTAGTCCTACTTAGCTTATTTATTTTTCAGCTTTAAAACATCAGCGTTTTATAGATTTGAATTTCACAATGTGAGGATGATTGCTACGTACAATTTGCAAAATTGTGATTAACCAGCCCCTGTTTCGAGTCAGTTCTCCCTAATTCACAAAAGGCTTCCAAGAATAGTCTGCACAAAATTCAGTGTGCAAATTGTAGGGCAGATTTTTAGAGGGCAGTTTAGAGAATGAAGTCCTAAGGGTTTTATCTATATTTATATCTCTTGTTAAACCAAACTCTTATGTAAATGTTACAATCTGTAAATAACAAGCTGAGCAGCTTTCTTAAAGGAAAGATTGCATCCACATTTTCTGAGATTTGGCAAAATTATTAACTTACACAATAGACTAATATACAAGTATATTTGGAAGCAGCTAATGCTAGCCTGTGTCTTCATCTGTATTTTATGGATATTTAAAGGTTTAAGAATACACAGACCTTTCATTTTCCAGTAAAAATTGTCTCAAATTGAAAAACACTGCCCTTAGTGATGACTTGAAAAAAATGGAGATAGCTTTTGTATACTTTTACTTTTTATAGCCATTAATGTTGTAGTAAATCTTGTATTATTGTATACAGTCTAGATTATTCTTCATTCTTTTGCCTTTGGACAGGAAAGAAATTACTGGCTTCCATCAGTGTTATTGGCAATCCCCATATTCTGACATCTGTTCCTTTCTAAACATTTTACCAACCTTGATGAAATGTAGTTTAGTGTTAGAAGCTGACTTGAAGAAAAAATTGGATGATAAAAAAATAACATTGATTAAACACCAGAAGTAATTTACCAATGACTATCAATATTTTGATGGCCACTGCAGTTTATTTCAGAAAAGCCAGACATCCTATAGAAATTTTAATCATATTTAATCTTTGAATTAAGCTGAATAAATGAATTCTCATTTTTTAAACAGAAGGATGAGAGACTGATTTTGCTCAATTTTAATCAAACTCTTTGAGCTGTATCCCTGAGTATGTTTGGGGCATATTTTATTGATGCCATGCAATGCACCTCTCCCAAAATTAAAAATCACAATTAATATTTTCTAATGCACAGTGGAGATGTCATTCATTTGCCCTTTCTGTGGAACTGTGCCACTGCAACACTAGACCTAGATTTGCCTGTGCTAGACCAGGTGCTGAAGCAGGGGAGTCCTGCAGGGCACTTGAAGGGGCCTGTAACAACAAAGGTGGTGGGTCTCTGGTAAACCTCTGACTTTACATACGCGCCTTCTTTATTAACTGTGCTTTGTTAAAGTGAAGCAAAGTAATAACAGGCAAGGGCGATTATTCTCTTTCTGGTACCAAATGTAGAGCAATTACAGTGTGTCTTACCACACCCTTGGAGTGGCGAGCTGCAAGAGGACCCTTGCAAGAGGTTCTTGAGGGTCGGGGCAAAAGAAGGGGTGAATATTTAATTTCCAAGCATTGAAACAAGCTAATTACATTGTGAAGGAGTAGGGTATAACTAATATCCTCTTGGGAAGTGTGGGGGAAATAAATTGAAAAGGGCTACTATAGAGTGTGTGCTCTGATGTTGTAAAAGGTAGACATACAAGAGGATGGGAAGGTGTGATTAGATTTTTTTTTTCCAGAAGCACTTAGCAGCAGTCTCAGTGGAGCTGCTGAATTACACAGGATTTACTATGGACTGGTAGTGTCTGGGAGCAGAGTTTGGGCAATGCTAAACTGTCAGACCCATGTCCTACAGGTGGATCATCTCTGAATGTGTTTCAGTGAAGTCATAATTCTTCAAAAGGGAGAGGAAGGCATATTTCTCCAGCACTAGATATGTATAGGAACCATTGAGGACAAAATGCAGTTGCAGCTCTTCATGAATTCACTTAGTTGCACCAAGATTTTCAAAGATGGAATTTCTCCTCTAGCAAGAGGATCTTCTAGGACTCCAAAGCTAGTTTTGGATTCCCTTACCTTTGAGAGTAACTTGAACCATTGAGGGTTCAAGGTAGTTGCTAGGCTATTTGAGCTGGAGGGGATTTGAGAGATTTGTTTTCTCTATTTTACAGTAAATTTTAACTTGCAGGAAAAATTTCCTAATGGACCTCCTTTAGAAACTCAGCAATTAATCTGAAAAGTTTTCCTGTTGTTTCCTAGAAGTCATGTATGGTAGCAGAAACTGAGTGGTCTAAGTTAAAAGTGATGTGTAAACTGACAATTTTTGGATTCCAGTACTCTGTGCTAATCATAGGAAAAAAAAAAAAATCACACATTTTGGCTGGAGACCTCGGGATGTTTTATAAATTCATTCAAAGATGAATGAATTCTCACAGTTCCTTGCTGAGGATATTTCTTAGGGAAACTAAACATTAGAGACAAAATGTTCCTTTTGGGAAGTGTATTGATTCTCTTAAAGCTAATTATTTTTTTCTGTCTGAAAATATCTTGGCTTCACCTGTGCTTACAGGTACCTACCAGGTGTACAGTCTGGTGGTCAGGATACTGCCTTTGGAATAAAAAAAAAAAATTCCATTTCCCTGCCAAAAAAGCTAAAAATTAGAAGGAAAGAAAATTGTCATTCTGTAGTCATATTTAGTATCTCTCGTTCAGGGATGGGGAAAGGGAGAGGAAGATTCAGTTGTTTGCCCTAGTGTCGCACAGCTAAATCAGCAGCAGCCTGACGTAGGGCCCAGGAGTCCCGACTAACCAGGGCAGTGTTATAATCGGTAGGTGGCCGCCCTCCCTTGTCAGACCCATAATGCCTGATAGCCGCCTCATACCATCTCACAGGCTCCCTTCAACATATGGTTTCAAAGCTGTTGATGTTCACCTGCTCAGATATCTGTACAAACTACTAGTAGGAACTACACAAATATCTAACAGATGCACACGTTCACCCGGGGATTAATGCATTCTGGACTCAGAGCCGTCAGCATCACACCCCTTCACAATCACGTTTTATTTTTTCACTTGCTCATGTGGTGTACACCTGTGACATGCTGGCAATGCCCTTGCTTGCAGTGCGAGAGCCCCTCAGGTTCAAAGCCATCCTTATATCTTTGTTCCCTTCTGCATGAACCTTTTGAGGTTTTCTCTTGGTGTTCAAAAGGCTTGAGCGTGGCATTACATCTTTAAAACCTATTCTGACCCTTTTTCGAATATGCTGAATATAACAGCATAAACAAAGCAAGGAGAACTAGATAAATAGATGCAGGGAGACATCACGAGGGAAAAAAAAAAAAAGCTCCTGAGTTGCCAATATTACTTCATGGTTGTTATTGCAAACCTGTAAACTAACAATAGACCACCATGTCATGCAGCTGGGTGTGCAAAGTGAGGGTGCGCTGAATGTGTGGGCTCTCCAAATGTAGCACAATAACAGCAACACCTGGGCTAAATAACTGTGCATTGATTTTATTTTTTACAATATTTGCAGTCATTCTCTTTCAGAAGTCTGTGTAAGTTAAAAAAAAAAAGACTTGTCAGCTTTAGTTTCAGTTATAAGACTTATCTCCCAAGATGTGGTGGCTAAACAAATGGATTGGATCTTTAAGTGGAGGTGGGATTGCTCATCTTCTGGACCCAGCTTTGCTGAGGTATGTTGGCTTTGGTGGACAGTCTCCCTGCAGTTCAGTCTCAGTTCGTTTGCTTGTTTGGTTTACTTTTTTTAAGTGAGCAGGCAATGTTTCAGTAGCCAGCTACAGCAACAGAAAGGTTACGAAAATTAGTAATAATTTGTAAATGTATATCTTAAGGGACATCACTGGAGTTATTAATATTCAATAATTCATGGTTCTTTAATGAAATGACATATCAAATCAGAAAGTAGAATTGAGAAATTTCTGTAACTTAATTCTTACCACTGCAGAACCATGTAGTTACTATTGCTGCTATTATTATTCGGAGGCATAGATTAGGTTTAGTGTTATGTGTGATGTTACATTTCAGGGATTAAAAAAAAGATGCTTTTCACTGCTAAGAATTTACTGTAACATTCTGGGCTATGAATCTGAGAACTATAAAGATGGACATCGTCAGTAAAATCTAAGCATACTTTTTTGGTCAGTTTGTCAGCAGTGTAAATTGCTCAAAGGGCTAGTTAACCTTTCCTCCTTCAATGATACCTGAATCTGAGGTTCTCTTTCACCTAAGTACCTACTGATTTATGTCCATAATTTCTATTAATTCTGAGTCTCTCTTTCTTACATTGTTGTTACTTGAAATGGAAAATATTGGTTAGAGTCCAAGCGAAAAATTTATAGCCTGTCATTGTAGCCTTGTGCTATTTCAATACAATAATACAAATGCATTCCCTCTTTGTGGTAAGGGTACTTTTCCTTTTACTTTCTTCTGTGCCTTTCCGACCCTTCCCAGACTTACTTTGTCTCTGTGGTCCCAGAGATTATAAACGCTCAATGAGCCTTTTAAGATATTTGTTACCCTTTAAAGCAGGAGGAGCAGACTCTGTCACACTCAGACTGGAACTGCAGGAGGCAATTTTTCACCGTGTATCACTAAAAATTGAGGCTTGTGGTAGTTGACTCTTAGGTCAACTTATAACCTTGTGAGTATTTTCCTACATTTTCTATAGGAAATACAGCATCCTCCAATGTTGGCGAAGGTAAAAAAAGTTTTCCAGGCCCAGTCAAGCTTCTGTTGATGTGTTCAGTGAGAAAGAGATGGAGCTTAGGAACACAGAAGTGCTGTATGCTTTGGAAGTCAGAAGGAGACCCACTGGACAAAATTTTCTCTCCAGTAATCAAGGGAAGATGGGAGTCTCGCAGCAGTAATGTGGACTCCTCTAATTACCACTTCCAAGTTATTAGCATCTGGAGCCCTTTTTCCCTTTCCTATCTGGCAATACAGAGTGGGATAGATTAACGTGTTGCAGAAGCTGTAGAGTGGACCAAGTTTCTCACTGCTGGTGTTTGGTTGTTTGCTGAAACTGATACTTTCAGCTGAAGTAGAGGTTTTTTACCTGGCCTTGAATCCCAGGCCGCTCTCTTCATAGCTAATGTAAATTCACGTACCACACAAATTATTTATTTACTTCTCTGCTCCCTGCCCCCCACCAAAGAAAAAACAGCACATCTTAAAAAGCCAAAGAAAACCAATCAGACACATGTTTTGCACATGAAGAATCACATGTAGAGTAAAATGGGATCCATATGTGTGTTTTGGATGTGTGCATCAATGCTCAGCTTAGCTTTGCCCACATGCCAGGGCGTGTACGCTGCTGCCGAAAGCTCAGAATTTTCTTGCTAAATCGCGCACGAAATTTGACCTTGGGGTTGTGTGAGAGTCATAAGTTCATCATTTTCTGTTGTTTCTTTCCCCATGTATAGTGTCCTTTGTTTACAACCCAAATCCTCTCAAGATTAAACTTTAAAAAGACTCTGTGATTTAATGGACTTAGGATCAGATTCTAACCTCCAGCGTGAAACGAGCCTCACTGTAGCACTCAATAGCAATAGAGGATTGTTTGCAGTTGTGAAGCAATCACCGCCAAGCATTATTCAGAAAAAAAGATGCTGGGACTAATTTTTGCATGGATAAAATATTCAGATGAATGTTTAAACAATGCGTAACAATAGACGGTGACATACATAACGGGTAAAAGAGAAATTACTGCCATTCCAACACAGCATCACACTTCCCCCTGCCTTCCCCTACCATATATATCTTGGGAAAAACCTTTATGTAAAGAAATATGCGAACTTGAAGCTGTCTTCTGCATATGTCCTGCAGAAGGATCTGGACAGATGGAAAATTGTCCTGCATGAATCTGTTTGCAGTTTTAAAATTTATAAAGATAATTGTCTTTTCAGTTCATCTTCCAAGTTTTGGGCTTGTTTATGCTTATACATTAATTTTATTCCTTTCTTTTGCATTTTCCCAAATAAGAAAAATCTTGCAAGTTTAAGATCAGATCCTTGCTGTTGCTCAGGTACTTTGTACTCCCCTGGTAGTGGAAAGCATCTGTGACTTCACTGGCCTCCAGAGGCTTTGAAATACCATCTCTAAGTCAATCCTTAGTGGCGGCAGTAGCAACGCCGTCTCCTTTTCTCTCCAAGCTTGACTATCAGCTTAGCTCCCTCTCAAATACAGGTAAAAAGGATGAATTAGCTAGAGAACAGTTCTGAAGCTTGTTCTACTGTACACCAGGTTGTTTGTTGGGTAATCTGAAGATTATTTTGTAGACCAGTGATATCCTGCCATCACATCTCAGTTATTTTCAGGGTATGGGAAACGGAGTTCAGATTTTAAATATGGAAAGATCCTTCCTGTGTTTCCACAGAATTTAGCTGGTTTGGGGTTACTAATGCTATGTAGTATAAATAAAGCAAATTTGAAAATAATTAATGCTTCAAGCAAAAGGGAGGTGATGGGGAGAGATGCCTTTGTGGCATTTATTTTCTTGATTCTTTTTTCTTGTCATCATGGTCTTGCTCTTGAAACATACAGCAAGCTGCTTGCTACTAGCACTTCATTATATAGTAACTTTTGAATGTTCCTACTGGGGCTAGGTGATCAATTATTTTATAAAGAAAATGGGTTGGTTTTTCAAAAGCTGTGTTTTATTTTCATTTATAATTATCTCCACGTCAGTCTGCAATTTTGAATCTTGAATTAGACACACATGTACTCTGACTTGTATGTAGAAGATCTGTGACAGCAGTCACATGATGTTTCCATACCATAGTTTCTCTCTGAATCAAGCCCCAGAGTCCTTGGGAGATCTGGAAAACCTATAAAAAGCTGGTTTGAGTTTACCTATGGGACTCAGAAATCAACTCAGGCTTTTATGTCATCAATAAATCTTTTTTTTAAAGGGAGGGGAGTGCCTTTAACTTCTTGTTGTCCTATCTTTGTATTAGAGAGCAGTTTCTTGAAACAGTAGACCTGTAAAAGGAACGCCAACAGCTGGAATCTGGTCCATGTGAGCGTTTTCATGATATTGCATCTTCCCCGAATGTTCTTGTTAAGTTTTGTGGTTTAACAATCATATTTCTCAGATTCTTAGATGATATATTTCACTCATCTGTGCCAGAAGAAATCGATGTAAAGATAAGATGGTTTTGATTTTTCAGGGTGGAAATGGTTAAGCTGATTTTACCAAGGTGCTATTGTTTGCAGACAGTAAATGTATAAAATACATAGAAATAGCTTCACTTCCTCTCAGGTGACCTGAGTATCTTATCTCTAAAAACATTATTGAAGAATTGTAGACAGGTTTCTCGTCTTGCAGTTGATCTTTTAAAATCTTGTCATGGCTCCGTAAGAAATCCATATTTTACATGCCTTAGGTAATAGTCTTTACAGTAACAGTAGATCCCAGAGAGGTCCATGGGACTGTGCAGTATGTCGGGACCATGACTGTAAAAAGCAGCTGAAAATAAAGCTAAAAGAGATCAATTCAGGTAACTTTTCACTTGGCCAGAAAAATAGAAATATTATGGCTGCTCAACAGCCAGACCTTGTGGGAGCCTCAAGAATTAGGTCCGTTCATTTTTATGCGTATGTACCTTCTTTGGGAGGCGTTGCCCTTTCAGCTTACCTAGAAATTCACATACATTTTTTTTTAGAAATATAAAAATCGGTGCCAGCATGAGTGCACACATGAAACCTTGGTTTCATATCTTCATATAGGCGGTCACTGCCATATTGTGAGCCCACAGGACCTCTCTGCCAGTTCACGAATCCCATGGTTTCTGCTGTGCAGCCCTGGCATTGCCAAGGCAAGCCAGAGCCCTGCGCACCATCGGAGGACTACATCAGTACATCAGTGGCTAATAAAGACAGGCAGCAAGAGCAGCAGCAGTGTTGGCCTTCTCCACAGCAGGCTACCACAGATGTTTCAGATAACAAAGTGAGCTTCGCTGACAGAACATGTGTGTAATATATAAAATAATGGGAACCGAAAGAGGGGGTAGAAAAAACCATGCCACTCCAATCCACCCATGTAAAAATGTTTTTTATTTATAAGTGAGCAGCTGAATATGAATGTTGTCTGCTTACAGAGAAGTAAAAAAGAGCAGGCTGATGTGGATGAGAGACTTTCTATGGTTTCTATGCATTGAAAGCCTTTTCTTGTCCTTAGGGGTGGGTTCAGATCTTCAGCTGGGGTAAATCCATGCAATTTTATTTTATTTTCTAGCAATTATACTTTTTTTTCCTCCTCTGAAGGTCTGACTGTGCTATGGGAGGGGGATCATGGCCAAAGTTTCCTGCGTAACACTGTGGAAGGCTGAACCGTTTTTAGACAGTTCCAGCTCCACCAAACTTTGCTACACTGAGGAGCTTTGCAGGGTGGACCTGGAGAAACAGGAATATGCAATGATGACCCAAAACTACCAGGAAAAAAACCCTGAGCAGTACTCAAGTAAGATAATTAGCTGGGAACTGGAGGAATTAGAGCAGAAATCCCTGTTTTTGTGATATAATAGGCTTACCCTCTACTGTTCAAGTGTCCCAAAGTAATAAGATCAACCTCATAGCTGAGGAATCCTTGGGTGAAGGAGACTTTCATAGTCCTTTCCCACACCAGTCCCAAGGGCGTGAACAAGGCACATGAATGGGGCACCCTAGAAAGTGCCGGGCCACCCAGTGCCATTGGTGTTTGGTGAATGCTACCACAGTGTAAGGGTGCCATATGACTGCGTGTGTGGCCAGCTGAACACGGGTTTGCAAACAGGATTGGGAGAAATCCCAGAACGCCTGTTCATTCCCACTGTGCCTCCTCTGCGCCTGTGCTGTGCTCGTACACCACAAACGAGAGCCGCCCAGGAGCGTGCAGCTTGTTAGCCTGCTTTGGAAGAATAATAGACAATGGGATTCAGCATGATGGTACAGGAAACTCCTATCAGAGGCTAATAAACGTTTCCTTGTAAAATGGGGGGGATGCTTATGTGAGTCCAGATACAAAGTGAAAGTAAGACAGCCCCCAGAGGAATTACTGAGGTAATAAATGTACTTACTAGGGCAGTGTGTGCCAGAGTGAGACAGAAATGGGCTCAGACCAGAAGAAAATTAGAACCTCAGGTGCTAGCTAAAGCTCAAGTGCTCAGATGAAATTCAACCCTTCCTTCTGAGAAAAGAGTATCTGCTGGTGGCTGACTGACTTTATCACCTGGGATTGACGTGACCAATGACGACAACAACAACAGTGTGAGGTTTCTGCCATGTGTCCTGTTTTAAGAAGACATGATCTTACAGTATGGTAACCAGCTGAAGGAGGATTTGGCTCTCTAGACATACACATTTTTATGTACAGGTTGTGCTGCAGCAACCACACTATTGCAGTGGGTCAGGGTCTGTTCGGGATCATTGGGGCACATGGCTCCAAACTGCGAGGTGGCTGAGATCCTCTGAGACTGCCTATGGGACGTGGGGTTTGGCCCAGGTCTATGCTCCTCTGCATGTACTTGTGGATTTTTTTATCTTGTTCAGAACAGTCATCTAAATTGTGAGAGGGGAGGACAAACATTTATTCACAGTGAAATCAACATGAAATCAGAGATGAATGATCTATAGTAGATGTTTCTGAAGCTGAAATGTAACTACAGGCTAGGTAAATTGCTCTGAAAAATTTGTGGCGATACACGTATCAAGGTTTATACTTCCACTAGTTTGCTAAAGCAAGGTATGTAAAAGCAGTTCTGTACTGCATTCTTTAAATGAAGAAAGTAAAATAAATCCTTATTTTTTTTTTAAATTTAAATAATTTTCCCCTCTGAGAAGAGTCTTGTAATTGAGATCCACCTTGAACATGCCAGGGTCAGAATTCGAGACACAGAATATGCTCATCAAGCTGCCCAACAAGATACCTTTATTCAGCCAAATTGGAAAACTTGTGTGTAACTCAAAAGATCAGAATAGAGTCCTTATTGAGCAAGGTTAGGAGGGATAGAAACAATCGGCTTATATAGAGTATTTTTACTTCATAGGAATGTGGTTCTGATTGCTGAAAATGTATCCTTTGCATGAAGTACAAGTATAATCCTATGCCTGCTTTGCCCTTTGAGTAAAAGTATGCTTAATAGCAATTTCAGGGGGGAAAAAAAATCTATTTAAAGCCTGTTGAGCAGAATATCCACTTATACAGGGAAACTATAAGTGAATAATGTTAATGGAGTTCTGTTTTGTAAAATGCATAGGACAACTAATAGAATCAAGCTACTATAACAGTGGATGATTGAATTGCATTTGAGAGAGTACCTAATTTATGACCTTTAAAAATAGTTTTAGAGCTGTCTGTTTTGTAAATCCTAGACCTCCTTCAGACAAAAGTTTTTAGAAATCTCATCCCTCACTTTATACTATGGTCAGAGGATCTTTTGTGCTATTGTATGTCAGTAGTTCCATTAAAATATTTAAGTAGGCTAATTACTAAAAGAAAAAAAATTGCTCTCCGGAGAAAATTATTATACCTGTTTGTTAGTGTTGAAGACATTCTTAACCTGGGAGTAAATTTTGAACAATAGTGATGAGCAATGACCACACCCAGGACCTCCTCAGAAAAAGGAATTAAGCCCTGTAAAAACCAATTATTGGGTGTTTTTCATCAAAACTTTAGTGTTTTAAAAAGTCGAAGTTTGTGCATAACTTCCAGCAATCACTGGCATATTATGTACAGGAACATGAACTTTTACACTCGCATCATTTTTTTTTCCTCCCATTTAATTTTACTGTATCTGTTTATTTTGTTGCTGTGAAACTCTTTGATTCAGAGTTATCTTGTGCAATGAAAACCCCCAGATTTATTGCACTTTTTATAAAAAATATTTGTCTTTTTATCAGTTTTAAAGAGGTTGCTTTTGCAGACATTTGATGCCGATTTTGTGTGGTGGTGTTCAGGAAAGCAAAGAGAATTTGAGAGCCCTTCCACGCAGCATTGGGTTTTCTATAGAGATTCTGTGTGGGAATGTCCTTCTAAAATTCTGTTAAGTTTTACATCATTCCTTAAAACATCCTACAATTTTGTTAGCTTTTGTGCTAGAGGGTTATGCCTGCTGTGGTGTCATTCACTGCTCATCTTAAAAGAAGGCAGAGAACAAAGGTGGAATAAGCTGCTAATCTTCTGGATCAGCCAGACATTATTATTCAGTGGTATATAGGAATTTAAGGCACCGATCCTTAAGGGTGAGAGGTGCAGGAGAGGGGCTGTGAGGCTGCTAGCAGCAGTCACTGCCTTGTAGCATCCCAGTTGCCAGAGAGCTGGTGCGTCATGCTGTCTTAAATGTGGCTTTTGCCTGCTGGGTGCAATGGAGCTCTCTGCGGAGCATCGTATTTCCAGAGAGCTACAAATGGAACTGGCTAGTTTAAGAATGTGATTTTTTTTTTTTTTCTTTTTTGAAGTTCAATTTAGCAAGAAAGACCCAGGCTCTTTATAGGTCTTGCTTGTTCACTGGGAAAGTGCTGTGCCGTAGCTCTGCCCAAGTTCCTGTGGAGGTAACCTCAAAATTATTATGCTGCAGCATCAGAGCCAGAAGGGCTGGACTGCACATGTACAGCTAAGGAATAGACTAGAAAAAGCCAGTGAGATTTCTGTGGTCAATCATACTTATGGTTTTGTACTTTAGAACGTAAAGTAAAACATGTATTGTTTTACAGAGAAGCTTCATTATAGGTCAGCCCTGGTCTTACCCAGCCACTTGAAAGTGGCCTCACTTGACTTCTGATACAATTTACTCTGACCATTAGTTAAGGACTGTTTCTGCTATGTCTGTGGTGTTCACAGCTCCATATGGTTGTTGCTTAAGGCTGATCTAAGAGTAAACAAGGAGTACAGGGTTTCAGTCAGACAAAGGTATGGGACTCAGTCTGTAAGATTAAAGAACAAATTTAACACAAGGGAGGTACTCTGTATTTTATACCAAATATGCCAGGAATCAGAGATCAGATCTCGCTTCTCTTTTTGTCATTGTTGTCATACCTTTTCCAAAGTAAAACTATTTTGGGCGCTTTTTTATGTGTGTGATTTTATTGGTGCTTTTCTGAAAATGAAATTACTGAAAGTACTGAAAATGAAAGTTCAGCACTTGTGACAAGGAGAGATTCAAAGGAGATCCAAACTTGGCTCCTTGTGACAACCTGGATCTCTGGAGCACTGAGGAGCATTTTTGTGAGGATGAGAGAGAATGTCAGGCTAAAGCACCATAAATAATTTGTAGTCCTCAGATAACTGTCCTGTGAAAGTTTCCAGTACTTCCAGTTTCTTCCTACCACCCCTATTTTCAGCTATCAGTTATAGAATCTTGACTTAATATTGTTAATTGCATAGTAAACAGAACAATATTGTTTGCCCCAAGACAGATTACCATTTCTCATTACAGAATTCTCATAGACCACAAATCATTGATATCATCTCCACCAGTTATAATAAAGTTTATCTTCAATCTGATAAAAAACATGTACTGAATAATAACTCTTGCTCTTATTGTAAGTGGTTTAAAAACATGCTTTTTTAAAAAGCTGGGTAGTTCATTGAAGTTACAATTCTGCATTTGCCCTAGCAAAGAGAGGTGAGAGTTGTGGATGTAAATGGTCAGATTTCCAAGTGTGACCCTGTGGGTGCAGCGTGTGCAGTTGCACTTGATGACTGATGAACCTCCTACCGTTACCACAGTCAGTCCCGCTTTTCCTGCATTTTTCTGTGTTTGTACTTGAACCCATTGCTCAGTGTGTTACCTGTTTGCATCTTTAGGTTATTCAGAGAGAATTAAAGTGCATTTAGATGCTGTAAGAAGGTTTATCTCTTCAGTTCAAACTGCAGAGATCCTCCATGGTCTGAAGGTTTCTGCCTCAGTTCCCAGGACAAGTGGTTACACCTGCAGTATTGCAAGCACAGTCACAAAGTCCTGACTCAAAACTGCCCCAAAAAAGTCTCCTTTTACTCATCTCCTACCACGACTTATGCACGCTCACAGATGAAGAGGAAATAATTTAGTAAGACACAAAGCACCAAAATCCATAATGGGAATTCTGTAGCGGAAGTATGGATATTGTAATGCTTTTCAACTTTTTTGCTCTTCCAGTAGGGCATTTCCAGTCTTCCCTGGTGAATTCATGTGCTCTTTGGGGGGGTGTGTGTGTTAATCTTTTAGCCCTGAATGTCTTTATGCCACATATACTAAGACGGAAACATTTGCATCATTGCATAAGTCTCATTAAGGACAAGACTGGCCCAAATCTTAACTGTCACAGCTGAATTTTGCATTTTGTTACCTGTTTCCATTGAGATGATCTCAATGGCTGGCTCAGCCAGCAAGTTCAGCTCTAAATACAAACTTTCTCAAAGCCTCACTCTGCTCCTGACTCAGGGTATCACTAGTTTGACGAGAAGTCCCAAAATTTGGAGCCAGTTTTAAAGTTCAGGGACTTTATAAGACAACTGAAAATACTGTGCAAGTCCATCAGAGTTGGATTGGGGTGTGTGGAGTTGTGATTCAATCAGGTTCTAGTGTAATTCTGTGGGGAAACAAGGATTCAGCAGGATTCTTTCAGAGTTGAACCCCAAACTCATTAAAATATTACAATAAAGTAATTAATGCACATGGCCACTAGACACTCTTAAAATGTAAATTTCACAGCTGTAAGAAATTAGATTTGTTTAAAAATAACAGAAGGCTCAAGTACAAATTATGGAGTAAAAGCCTATAAAATTTCAAACTTGGTTTAAGGCACAGCCTTTTTTTTTTTTTTTTTTTTTTTTTTTTTTTTTACTAGATCATTTACTTCAGCACTAGCATTGAAAAACTGAATCGTCTGCCTTTTGCCCCTGAAGTGGCAGACAGGCACCAGTGTGGAGCTGGTTACTTGGGAAGTTTTCTTATCAGAAGGTTGGATTTAGAGAACAAGGCAAATCTGACAACGAGCTGGTGTCCCATCTGAACCCCATCCTGTGTTCAGGAGGTGCCAGGCTTGCAGCTACATGCACAATATTGAGAAGTTCATTGAATGCCAGTCTGAGTTGTTTGCACAGCTGGGAGGACAGGTAGATCTCAGCTGACGCCCATGTATGAACAGTTGTTGGGACCACAGCTTGTTCACTGTACATGCATTCTGGCTGGTACAAGCATTACTCGACCAATTTGAGTGGTTACTAGAAGTTAACGCCCCTAAATCAATCTGTGCTACAGAGGCTAGGAAAATTAAAGCTGCTCCAAAGTTTAGGAGCGATGGGGCCAACTGGGTTTTGCAAGGGATGTAACACACATCTTTTCAGTGCAGAGGCCTAATTCCAGATTCTCTGGCACTGTCTCGCTGGTCGGTGTTTACAAACATGGGCCTGACTGTAATGTAAGAAAAGACTTCGGCTAACAAATGTCCGGCAGGGTATTTCAAGCCATTTACATTTGAAACAACACTGAAATATAGGGCTCCACAATGGCTTCTTGGCACACCAGCTTCAGCAGAGTACTGAAATGGCTGAAGGAAGGAATTACGGTCAGCATATGTTCCAGATGAATCCTGTTGGAGATCCATTTCTAAATGTATGCTACGTGCCTAACTATTAAAAAGTTCAGATTATGACCCCTCTAATGTTATTTTAATGCTAGTTTTTAAAATGTAATTATAAATCAAATTACGTTTGAGATCTGAAGCCGACAGTAGTGAGCTGGAACACTCTAAGAGCTGCTTTAAAAATAACCCCTCTCAAACTTTATTAGTGATTTCAGAAAGAGAAGTGCATGTGGACTAGCCAGATTCATCCACCCTGTTTCTGTCTGAGATAGGACAACTTGCTAAGTGACAGTTGTTTTCTGCTTTGCAGAGACATAAAATAGGATCTTTCGTCTTTACCTGGAAATTGCATTTCCAAAGTTTGAGTTTCTTTCTTTAAACTTAAGCAGAAGGCACAAGCTCACTTAAATTGTGTGTCCTCCTTTATTTCCTCATTGTTTACCACAAAAAATTCTCTTAAAGATTAAGATTTCTAAATACTGAACAGAAACCAAAAAACAACTAAGTTGAGAAAAGCAGACAATGATTTGGCAAATGCAAAACTTATGGGCAACTCAAGCAATTGTAGGAAAGAAATGTGCTTAGTGACTGTCGATGTGGTGGTCAATGGCATCTGCTCACCTGTGTGAAGGTACGTGTGTGTTTGAAAAAAGGGGCTGAAAAAGAGACCAGGACATAGCTGAGAGGATGTAAGCATTTGGCAGGGTGGAAATGTTCCATTTAAATAACGTTTGTGATGGTTTTGGCAACTTTATACATCTATTTTTCTTTTCTTTTAGTAAATGTAAATGCTTGCATTAGATAC
>CM020040.1:9654348-9656848 GCA_009769605.1 Bucorvus abyssinicus
TTAGCTCCATATCTGTAAAACGTACAAAATAGGTTTGATAGGTTAAGCCCCAGACATAATGTAAACAGGATAAAAATTTAATTCACAGTTAAAATACAAGTGAAACCCTTCCCCTATGGTTGTATTAATTTTAACAGCACCAGGAGGTATAAGTGCATCTGTGCAGGAGAATCTTCATCTCTCTGTAGTCATATAAACTTCATTGAAGATCAGAGACCTGATGTAATTCATCACATCTTTTCTGTGACTTCACAAAGTCACTATTGCACATGAGAAGAAACCACCTTTGCTCAAAAGCCTTCATATAACATTATCCCAATGCTGCACTGTATAAAGTTTAAGATGTTCTTGCATTTTTTCCTCATCCACTGGATACCTAGCTTCTTCTAAGCATTATAGAGGATTTAGAGGTGAGGGTGATAATCCCGTGTTCAAGCTGGGTAGGCTTCTGTGTAAAGGAGGTTGCAAAGAAGATGGCTGCAGAAGTCAAGACTGATGCAGTTAAGGGAGGGAGTGAAAATGGCTGTCTGATGGACAGATAAGGAAAGGATCTGGGAATGTGCTAGCAGACAAAGACAAGAAAGCTTGAGTGTGGCACAGCTGAAGTGGGAAGAACTGGTAAGAGGCAGGGGTTGACAAGTTTCTGGTACTAACAGGAAACATGATCTGCAGATCATAACTGGCAGGACATTCTTTAAATGATTACATCTATCAAACTCCTCTTTAAAGAAAGAATAAATATTTTACCAAAAGGGAGGGAGGCTTATTTAAGGTTAATTTAATAAACTATTAGAAAACTATTTTGAAGCCAGCGACTTAAAAGGCAATGACTTCTCATGCCTAGGAAGGGAGCCACTGATAATAGAGGCAAATAGTAGGCAGGAGGCTGCTGCTTGTACTTTACATACCTTGCAAGATAACATCTAGGTAGACTATGCACTTCCAATTCACATCTAATTAATAGGGCATAGAGGAAGAGGCACCTCCTAGTCAGAAGCAAAAGACACATTGCGTGAATTGGTTTTGGACTGCTTGGTTTTATGCAGCATTTTTTGTAGAGATGACTGTGCTGGAGCCATTACTCTTGCTGCAGTTGGCCTAGCTGTCTGAGACAAAGCTTAAACACGTAAATTTGGGTACTCCTGACAAATGTGGTATCCTGCAAGTGAGCGTGTGATATTTATCCTGCTGAGATCCACAGTACTCCACAGCATTGCTACGAGTGCCTTAGCTAGCTATTTATTTCAGAGTAGTTGAGATACTCTTGGTGGAAAGTCTAGAGTTAGGAGCAATTGTGAAGTCTCAGTTGGCACAGATTAGTCCCAGGATTTAGGACTAGCAAAGTGACTTAAGCACTAAATCCCTGCCTTTTCCCCTCTAGCCTTGTTCCAAGCTTAGCTGATTACAGGACCAAACTTAAGAGATTTCCAGCTAGTGAAGATGATACGGAAGGAAGCAGTACAGTTCCATTTGTATTGATGAAATGAATGGTAAGGGGTTTATTTACGAAGAAGAATTGCATATCGTCATTCTAGCTACTAATATTGCCATTATAAATGAAAACTACAGTTTTTCAGCCCTAGAGGGTGAGGTTATTAGTGGTAACAGCACAAGTAATGAGTTGCTAGGCCAAAAGGAAGACTTAAGTTCTAGGAAAGTAGTGCCAATTCCCTACTGTTCCTGTGTAATTTATGTAGCTTTTGAACTGGACGCTTACACGTGTGGAACAGTAACAGACAACACATTAAAAAATAAAATCTAAAAGTCTTGATTTTTCTAAGACCTGCTAGTCATAGAAAGCAGTTACTTATGGAGGACATTCTCTGAATCCTGTAGTAGCAAGCCAGGGAGACAAGAAGATGTCAGATACTTCAAAAAAAGTAAGATACCTTTGCCTTGAGTAAACCATTCTGAAAAAGGTTATTGCATACGTGTGCCAAAAGTTGTCTTCCTTCGTGTTCAGGTGGGTGGCAGGCAGGTTCGTCAGGCTGGTGCCTGCCGGGGTTTGGTGATGGGGACCTCTTGGTGGGACAAGTCTGGCATGCTTTGCCAAGCTGTCCTAGGCTGTGTGTGAGGAGGTGGTGGGCTCTGCCCTGAGCACAGCCGCCTCCTCCTCCTCTGCTGCATGATGGGTTTTCTCCCACCAGCATGGCAAAGGCGGACAGGCAGTAGTTTTGAAGTCTGTTAAAATATGCCAAGTACTTTGTGTGAAACTTTTGTGTTTTGATTCACAAGAAATCAGTGGGAGACACGACTTAGGCCCGTGGCCCAGGCAGGGCCCCCTTGCTCTGTGCCTGGCCTGGCCTCCCTGCCCAAACGCCACCCCTGAAGTGTCCTGAGGGAGGACCAGGACGGTGAAGAAATGCGATTAACTGGTGAGGACAAGGCAGTTCTAAAGGAAGCACTGAAGGGAATGTTTTTCACAAGAGCGCTGAAGGAGGCAGCGCAGGCTCCGGCGGGCCCCTCTTGCCCAGAGCAGCAGGTGCCTGGTGGGGGCCTC
>CM020040.1:9661848-9664348 GCA_009769605.1 Bucorvus abyssinicus
TTTACACTAGCAGTTTCACCTGGACATGCACTACATTTTTCCTGTTCTTTTTCTGTAGTCTTGAAGTTAAAACATTTTCCAAAATGTACGGACAGCTAATTTCATTGCACTGCTGTCTGCGTGCAGTGAAATAAAATATGATTAGCTAGCTGAAAATGTGTAACTTTTCAATCAGGAGTTAATTCAGTCCCAGAACCATATACATATAGGTTTGAAGCAAAATTGATCTTCTTTATGTGATCTGTACATAGAATAAGTAGATGTAGATTTTCCAAGACTCGGGGAAAGGACCAAAATCTGGTATTCTTCTGAATAGAGCTATCTCCTGTGCTCTGCTAATACTCTGAAGTTTCTGCATTTGGAAGGAGCAAAATTAGTACAAGAGACAAATTCCCCACGATACGCAGAAGACAGAATTCTCATGGTCGTTGCAGAGCAGCTGAACAGAGCAGGGAGGGGTAGACCTCCTCAGGTAGACCTCTTCTCATGGCTGGCTGGCATCATTCCCCATGACTGCTGTTGTCTTTTGAGTGTAGGAATTTTTGGGGCTTTACCCCAGAATGGACACTAGAAGATACATGTGATAGTGGACTCTGCATAGCAGGACTCTACTTTGCATGGTGGATGTGCACCTTGTTATTCCCTGCCTTTCATAGCTGCGGCTGAAGGCAACTGAATTATAGCCGTTTCTCTGTCAGAAGACTGCCAGTGGCAGACATGGAGTAGGATTTATCTTCAGTGCAGAAGAGCCCTGCCTGAATGCCCAGTCAGGATCAGTGCTGGATATCTGCAGCTCTTATTGATAGCTGTGTGAGCTTTGTTCTGCATCTCACAGAACTGGCTTCATTGCGAAGAACCTGGGGATATGTGGCAGTCTTTGGCTTTGCTCTCAGTTTCTGAGGCTGTTTGTGGAATGTTGAATACTTGTTTCTACTTTCAAACTGGAAAGGTTTGATGGGAGAGTGAAACAACTAGACATCCACAGGTATTAATTTACCTATGGCTGGAATTTCATTTTACATGCATACCTACTTTGTTTTGGTAAAATTTTGGGCTTTCTGTTCTTAAAGAAAAAAAGGTTTTTTTTAAACTAACTTAGTATATCTTTCTTTACTTAAATATGTAGTAGGAAGCTCAATTTCACCCTTTAATGTCTGAAAAGATGGGCTGTATTCATTCCATATGTACTACATGTTAGTGAGCAATGTGCCATTGACAAATACGCTGACTTGGTCACCTGCATTTTCATGGTGTGTGCATGGGGGAAGAGAAGCACGAGGTTCAGTCTTCCAAGGTGAACAACATTGTAAATCGGGGGAATGGTGTCTCTTGAATCTGCACCCAAGTGGAGTTGGACTTGAAACAATAGTGCTGACAGAGGTGTCACCTCATCTTAATGGGGTGTTAAATTAAAAACTTAGTTATGACCATATAAACATTATTGTTAAGACAATTGTCCACAGCACACAAACCTAACATGAGTCATTGAACACATACATTTTACAGTATATTAAAATATTTATATTGTTAATGTGTAATATAATAGAACGTACTGGATTTATTTCTAGAATTTGGAAATGCATTCTGTCTTTTAAATTACTACTTAAGTGTTTAGTTTATTGATGTGTGGTGTCATTTATATATTCACAGCCGTCATATATGGCTTGCTTAGATTGAGCGTGATTTCTCTTCTTCAGAAATGCATGTGAAGTACATTATAATTTTATTCCATTTTAAATAATCACTTTTAGCGTATGTGTATATCTGGCAATGTACTGCTGAACTGATTCCGAACAGGATAGCGCCAGGACTTTACATGGTCCGGGAGTGGTAGGTTTTGCCCACGTGTGCCACACATGTACCTGCATGTATCACAGAAGGTGATAACCTGTGTCTCCTCAGGTGCTCATATGGAGCAATCAGGTACAGCCTCACACTGGCAGGTCTGATATGTCTGATACACCTCTTTGCAAAGCAACTCTGTGTGTGTGATTGATAGGTAAGCATGCAGCAAATGCTTTGCATCCCCGCTATGTGAGAGGTGTCTTGTGTCCGTAGTAAATACAAGATGTCTGGAACGTGTCAGGCTTTCTGGGCATACGTAGATCACCTGCTTGTTGTTGGATTTGGAAATTGGTAGATTGCTTCTTGAGGTTTGGCAGAGTTGGGCCATGTAACTAAGCAACCTGTCATGAACTGCTAGCTGTAAGCCTGGTCCTATTTCTCTTCCCCTGTGAGAAACAATGGGAGTTCTTTATCCTTTGTGAAGAAAGCCTCTTAGATGGGGGAGCACTGGCTTCTCGCAGGAATCTATTGGGAAAATATCTTCTACGTTCAGAACAGGCTATCGAGGTAACTCAGAGAAGGTCCCTCAGAATGGAGCTGGTGCATCTGTATTCTACTTGGATCACAGATTTTACAAAGCAGAGAGTGACCTCGAGGGACACTTAATATATTTGTAACTGGTGCTCAGGTGGAATTATTTCTCAGATCTCAGACT
>CM020040.1:9669348-9711848 GCA_009769605.1 Bucorvus abyssinicus
CCTCCAATGATCTGAGCAGCTGTCTGTCTCCTCTCTGCACAGTTTCTAGATGTCTGTCTGTCCCACACCTCTCCACGCTGCTTCTCCATGATGCATGCTTACTGCACCAGAGCACACAGGGAGGCAACTGAACCTGTGTGACCATTGTGCTGGTACTTTCCCTGTAGGCGTTTTGATGAATTTGCATTAGGTGATTATCCCCTCATGCATGTCTCGGTAAGGCAGGTAACTCCACATTGTCAGTTTTCCATCTGTAGCATGTGGATAATTATACTTTCCTGCCTCACATGGGTGTTGTGAGCACTAATTAGTTAATGTCCTTTCAGCACTTTTATCATAAAAATACTAAGCAGTTATTGCTATAATTATTATTTCTTATTATTCTGTTGTTCTTCAAATAAGGGATTTTGAGCACTCGGTTATGTCTGAGTATTTGAAAGTATAACTTCATATACGTTAAATGACAGTGTTATGGTAATGCCAGTTGGTTGCTTTAAAAGGCTGATGCATGTTTTATGCTTGGCAATATACAAATCCATGCCAACTGAAGCAGTGTTTTCTTTAAAAATATGCCTCTGAAGCAAGAAGATCATACCACCAAACACAGAAATCCAGTGTCTGTAATATAATAAGGCATAACACAGTTTACATTAGTTGATTAATAGTGCATGCTTTGGGTGTGCTGTGAGCACTGGAAAAAACTGTTGGCTAGAGGGAATGTGGCTTTGGACATCAATGTTTGAACTGCAGCTGTGTCAATTCAGCAATGCGGTGTTCCTGTGTCCCTGCCAAAATTGCTGGACTTCTGCAGAACTTCAGGTTCTTTCAAACCCCTAATTTAAGTAAAACTTTAAAACAACAACTTAAGCAAAACTTAACAGTGAAGAGATGAAGCCATCACATTTCCTGTGATTCGGTGTGGAAAGCACATGCCTACCAAGGGTCATTCAGGGGATGGTGAGCATGGTCAGAATAATGCTTCCTCAGCTACAGAATCCAGCCTCAAGATTGCCTTGGCCTTGGGATTTTCTAAGGCCAAGGGAATGCCTTATGCTCTATATGACATCATTTTTAACTCTGGAAATCTGGGTTTTTCCTCTAGGGAACTGAAATGCAACAGGGTTTTTTTCCGAGAAGGGGAATCTTAATGTGGGAAAGCTGCTTCTTGCTGATGGAGGGCCCAGCTTCTGTAGCAGGCTTCCTTTTTCTGGACTAGTGTGGAAGCTTTTCCATAAGGTCTGAGGACAATATAGAAGGATAATGGCATGAAGGATTCTATTTCCCAGGCAGAAAAACACAGGCATGGGAATGAAATTCTTTCTTATGTACAGCCACTTGGAATTGGATGCAGAACAAAGCAGATCTCTGGCAAGCATCTGAAGAACCGATTGATGATGGAGCACAGTGAGGGGAAGAAGTGGAAACTGGCAGGTAGGGATGGGTGGGCTGGAAACTATAGGAAGCTGCAAATCAACTTCTGGTCCATGAAGACCGGGAAAAGGAATGCAGCTTAAGCCTTAAACCATCTTTTTCTTGAAGCCTGTTAAGGATCCATGAAAGCATGGCTGTAATTGGATTAGAGTTTGTGTGGAGGGACAAAGCCTCTGTGCAGATGTCCTTGACTTGCTATCTGCTTCCCTTGTGGAGCAGCTATGAATTTTGCTGGTGAGGAGAGGGCCATCGTGCTAGGCTGTTTCTGGAGAGTGGGCTTTCTAGTGGGACTCCTCGGTGCCACGTCACAGCTGGTTTTCTGCTCCATGACCACACATACAACTGAAGTGGCTATCTCATCCCAGACCAAACTGACAGCTGTGTGTGGCATGAGATGTCACAGAGCAGAGGAACACCAGGGGCTTGGGCATGAGCAAAGTGTGGAGGTCTTTCAACAGTGTTTTGGAGAGAGGACGGCTGGGACAGGGTTTAATGTGATAGGCTGTATGGGGCTGCCAGGTTAGTCCTCTCAGCAGAAGGCAACTGCTGCCCTGCTCAGTTGGATGAATCACATCAGGATTTCTTTCATTCTGAGCCTTTCCCATGGGATTTTCTGGGGGAAGGTATGATCTCCTCCATACAATAAGCTGTCAGCCTTGTGACAGCTGTATAGTGCCTGGACTGGTTTGTCTGCAAGCAATGTTTTTAAAGCTAAGTCTGTTTTTTACTGAGGATTGTCTGGGAGTGACTATGAAAACAGAAGTACTCGTTCTTGAGGGTTATTTTGAAAATGTCTGAGTCTGTAGAGTGACGATGCTGTATGTGATGTAGATAAATAATGTAGGAGAGTCTTGCAGCTCCTATGTAAACTGGCAAGGTTTTCTTGCAGAGTCGGAGTCACTGTCACAAAATTCTTAGGCTTTGCTAAATTCAGTAGATTTTCTACAATTAGGATGGGATTAATTTTAGGTTAAATGCCTAATTAAATACAGAGAGGGTATACATTTTTGAAATGTGACAACTTGTTCCTTTAGTTGCCTGTGGTTACATACGCACTGCAGTACTTTATAGTTTGCACCTGAAGTTACGTACGCACTATGCTCAGCAGCTATATGAATATCCATTTATGTGACCTTGTGATCAGTTTATTAGTGTTTTAGTGCCTTGTTGCTGTTATTTTTATTAGCATAAGCTACAGGAAGTTAATTTCAGTATGATTTCATAAACTAAGATTGAAAGAAGTAGTTCACCTAAAGTTCTGAAGTCCTGGCAGTTTTTTCCCTATCTACAAGGAAGTCACAATGCAAGCTCTGATCTTGTTGGGTTTTTTTTTTTTTTTAAAGCATTAATTTTACAGTTATTTTTATACGGTGCTTTCATAAAGACAAAGTTTATAAGGATGTAACATTTTAGTAAACCAACAGATATCTCTGCAGGGAAAAAAATTGTTTCATTTTAGAGCAAACAAATCCTTTTTCTGGTCCCAAAATTGTGTGTCGTCTTTTTTTCCCCACAACTATATTGGCTGGTCTGGTAAAACCTATTACATCTCTTGTCATTCTTAGAATAGGCTATCACAGTTCCAACAACACACGTACTACATCCTCTAAACAATTTTACTTTGTTGATGTCAGAATTAAATGCTATTTTTTAAAATAAATGCATGAATGAATTATCTGGAGAGAAGTTTTTTAGTACCTACAATTGTAGCATGCAAAATTTATTAAGAGGCCATTGTCAGTACTCCATTTTGTGACTGATTAGGTGTTGCTTTGTTGTGGTAAATAGGCATGAGTAAAAAGCCAACTTTCCGATGCATTCCCAACTGATAGGCTTACGATATTGTGTGCCTGTATCATAAAATAGCAGATCACCCTATTGGAAAACAAAGCAAAACTCCATTAATTAAGCACTTACTTGTATCTTTTTATAATGTTTTCTACAGTTTGGGGAAGGGACAAATCCCATGGTGTCATCCGTGAACATAGCTGAAGTGAAAGTGGCCCACTTTTAGTTTGAGCGAGAAATGCCGTAATAGTCCGGGTTGCAGTTGTAGGAGGTTTATTATTATTGGTATATAAACTAGCTGTGGGTTTAAACACAGCGCAGCTGGGTAATTTAGCTAGCTCCTGGATCCAGTCTAAAAAAAAAAAAAAATCCATGTTCTGTCCACAGTAGGGGAATGGTCGTAGTTGAGAAACCACTGTCTGTTAGATGATACCACACCTGGGGCACGTCCCCTGTTTGGAGCTGGGTGGGCTGTAGAAAACATTAAATCTTCTCATTACTGCCTTACATAGAACAGTTCAAGCAGTTCCATGTTTATCTGAGATTACCAGTTAAACTTGTTAAAAAGCAACTAGGGCTTGTTCACTCGATGAGATGTTTTCCGGATTTTGATGTGCTCCGTGATCAACAACAGTGTGTCTTAATTAGGGAGATGACATTTTTGGGAAGGCTTACCTGTTCTGATTGTTTGTTTGCTGGGTAAGTCTGAGGTGACAGGTATGTTGTTAGCTCTCTCACCCTTGATTGCTAAAGTTAAACTTGTGAAACTGGAACTAGAATGGGGTTTTTTTTGCATTTGAGAAAGAAATGCATCATTATCACTTTGGGTTGTGGCCAGGCTCAGGCTCTGACAGCTATTACAGGCATCTGATGGGATAAACTGTTTGGAAACCTCTTTAATGTTTCATTTCTTGTTTATACCAAGTAAATGAGGGAAAGAAACTTTGACTTGCAACCAGGTAGCAGTACATTGAACTTCCTACTACCAGTGTCCTGGTTTTCTTTGACCATTTTTCTTTTTCTCATTTTACACTTTTTCACATTAAGTTGAGCACTTGTTGCTACTCACTCAATAAAACCGTATTAGTTTCTTTACCCTGTAAGTAAACTTAGCCCGATGCGTGGTTTCACCGCAGTGGGGCCATGTTGGTGGATTCCTCCGTTCAGAAACATAAATGCTTTTGGTATCAGAGCTGACAGTTGTGAGCTTCCGTGGATGAGGACTGTGTTCTTCTTTTGCACTAGAAAATTATTGTCTCCTTAGCCGTAGTGCAGGGTCCCAAATCTGAATCTGGCCAATATCAGCTAAGACACTCAGGCACTCTTGTAATACAAATAAGAATAATAACGGTATTTAACATTGCTTTTTTCATAAATCAATCAAAGAAGTCAAAGCAGCAGGCATAACTAATATTACTTACAGTCATAGGGCTACATCTCTTTCATAAAAAGTGTTTTTCTGCAATATTTAACCATTGTTGGCAACAATCATCAATATTAATCCTTAACAGCAACATGATAACCAAGCTAGCAAGATGAAATGGCTGTTAAAAAAGTAGGGAAAAAAGGAATAATAGGATTGTGGAATTTTAATATTCCTCAGCTATTTATTAAAAAGTGCTTACTTTGTATGTGTTTATTTCTAATAATCAACTGTAACATTACTTTGCAAAAACCTGTAATTGCTTCTTAATTTCAAATCCCAGTTCCTTTGTGCTGTATACAAAGGTAGGATATTTCTGTACTTATTGTTCACAGCACTCTGTGTAAAAAATCACGTTCATTTCAAGAAGCTGTTATGGTATTGATTCTGGTAAAGACTTCCATTAACTGACCAATCTAAATCTCATAAGTGATGTCAGGATAGTTATGCATTTGCTTGGTTCAAGTATTCAGCCATTATGTTAGAATGCAGGCAGTGTCTGAATATGGCTGTTAAATTATTTCTAAATACCGAACCAGAACAGCTTAACAGTTCTGCAGTTTGAGACTGACACAAAAATGACAATCTGCCACCTCTTTGTTTTTTAAATATTAACGTTGTATTGGGATAGTATTTTTGGAGTAAAAACCTGTGGCACGAGAGGATAAGTGACATAAACAAAGGCAGCTGGGCTGCATGAAATAATGGAACAATAAGGCCCTTACAGCCGTTCTCATCACTCCAGTATGTTAATTAGCATTCTGTTGTGGCCGCAACACTGAAAACATGTAATCTGTATTGGTGTACTGTACAGCTGTGAACACACATTCTTTTTTGTTAGTCCCTAGAGTTAGCCTTGCCATTGGCATATGTGTGTGGGCCAAAAGTCAAACCATCACTGCTAAAATACGATGCTATAGAAGCAAAAGAGATTTTCTTTTATTTATTTCCATCGTAACCTGTGATGTAATCTGGTTACACAGCTTCTGTCTGCTGATTTTTTTTGCCATTTTGCGTGTATATAGATAAGTGTGTGTGTCTATGTGCCTCTCAGTGAGCGTTTGCGTGTGTGTGCAAAAGAGTGTGTGTATATAAGGCCAAACTAATAATCTGAAATAAGTGATTTAGGAAGATAAAAAGTGCTATAAATAAATAAAAGCTTTTTCCTCAATGGAACAGTTTAAAAAGTCTGCCATGAGGAACATTACAGCTATATTTTCTTTTTCGTGGGTAAAGCTAGTTTGATATTTTTATTCTTAATTTTATTAAAGGAAAATAGTTCAGCAGTCTTCAGTGCCTCAGTGAATTCAGCTGCACAGGCATGGAACACTTGCAGGTTTTTTTTATTTTGATATAAATATGTAAAGGAGCAGTGAAAGCAAACCAGAAGAAATATGATGAAGGGGAAAAAAGTTTGCCGTTTATACTCCCTGTTAAAAGAATTCGTACTAAAATCCGGATCTCTGCCCACGGTGACCACGTTAACCTTACTCGACCAGGGGTTAGAGGAGACCACCTAAGGATGCTTTGGTCAGATGGAATTCATTCCCCATTTGAGGGGATTGCCAGTTCTTTGTAGTGCGCCTGTAATTTAAAAGCATGTAACCTCTTCTAACGCACAGGTATTTACCTAGCAAAGAAGCCTACCTTTTGGATCATAAAATTGGTTTAAAATTAAGAAATAAGATTGCTAGTGTTTCCTCTTGAATGTACATTTAGGCAGTGAATATTCACTTGTCAAACCTGTTTGCTAGTCTCCATTTACTACTTTGTTGTGATCATCTCTGTACTCTCACACATAAAAAAAAGAGGTAGGAAAAATTTTTCTTAGAAAATAACTTGCGGTGCTCTTGGGTGAATACATCCTTTATCCATACTCAGATGATAAGAGTGAAGGCTTAGCTCATATTTCTGCACTAATCTACTTCAAACCTGATCTTGAAAAATTACCCTCATTGCACAAAGAAAATACAGCATTTAAGTCACCATGCTGATCAAATTTGGTTCTGCTTTTTGACTGTGGAGGGAACAAATTGTCTGGTGATTCTGTGACGTGAACCAGCCTCCACTAGGGAACTCAGTAAGTTTTTTGGGTTTTGATTTACCTTTTTCTTTTATTTTTCCCCTCTTTTTTTTCTCTCTTTTTACTCTCTTTTCTTTTTTCCTCTTTCCTTTTTTCTCTCTTTTCTCTCTTTTTTCTGTTTCTTCTTTCTTCTTTTTTCTTTTTTCTGTTTCTTCTTTTCTCTTTTCTCTTTTCTCTTTTCTCTTTTCTCTTTTCTCTTTTCTCTTTTCTCTTTTCTCTTTTCTCTTTTCTCTTTTCTCTTTTCTCTTTTCTCTTTTCTCTTTTCTCTTTTCTCTTTTCTCTTTTCTCTTCTTTTTCCTTTTTCCTTTTTTTCCTTTTTTCTCTCCTCCCCTTTCTTTCTTTCTTCCCTCCAACACTTTTAATGAGACAGATACAGTATTATAATATTGTATTTGTATGCAAAGTATTGAAAGGTTAAAAAAAAGCTTAATACTTTGTATGCTATTGATAGCATGATTTTAGACTGGAGATACTAAACATTTAGATTTCATGCTTGCATTACTGTTTTTATGGAAATAAAAGTCAGGAATGCTGCTTTAAAAATTAAATTTCTACAGAAGTAAAATACAGGCTGTCAAAAAGGGAATAAGAACAACAAAAATGTTAGTTGCTGTCTCTGAATTTGTCTTTATAGTGCTAAAGTATATAATTAATAGGAGAATTTTAGCTCCAGATGTGGCTATACTATAATAGAGCCTTATAAATGCTACAGAAAGAAAAATTGCTTGGAACGAATGAGAACCAAATCAAGAGCACACCTGGGTTTGACAAAGATTGCATTTACTGACTGCTGTGCTATCACATTACAGAGAAAGACCAAGTCTTTGGGAGCAGCTGTAGAGAAAGGCCTGGCAAATCTGCATGCAAATAGCAGCACATTGTTAACTTAATCAGATGCTGAGGAAAAGATGTGCCAGACCATGAGGATGATCTATAAACAAGTACAGAGTCCAGAGAGATTGTGAGGGCTAGGCAGATTAAAAAGGTAGACCATGAGGGTTCTGTCCTTGGGTCAGATTCTCGTCTTTTATGTTGCCTGAAGGTTACTGCCATTCAAAATAACTTATCACAGTTTTGTTATAGCCCCTCATAGTAAATTTGTCAAATAGTACCTGGGTTGTTCTTCGCAGATATAAATAATTGCATAGTATTTTGGGATTTTGGTAGCTCTTTGTTCCTTGGTGGTAGAGATACGGGTATTACTTTCTGAAGGAACAGTGTGTGATTTCATAACTCCCATTAAATAATATTACTGTATAAATGTCCCAGTGTAGCGAGACAAGAAATAGTGTGATACATAGTATAAAGAGACAGATCTTCCGTTAAAAGAAATGCTTCCTTATAAACTGAAGGGCCCTGACGAAAATCATCTTGAGAAAGTTAAAGACATCTGCTCTTCGTATCAGTTATTAATATTAAAGGAAATATATGTTTAAAATCTTCTCTAAGTCTAATATCATAAAAAATAAAGTAGTAATACTATTTAATCACCCACAGCTTAATAGTGCCTTAGTTGTTTACTGCCATTGCACTAATTGCTCTGTACTAATGTGTTTTTGTGTGATTTCCAGTAGTGCTAAAAGAAATGAGATCCATAACCAATTAAATACAGTGTTTTTATGTTAAAAATATATCTGCTGTAGACTAGGAAAGGAAGTGAACAGTGGTATTCTTTTAAAACCAAGAGAGAGTTGGCAGTTGCATAGCTGCAGAGTAATAGGTATTTTTCTTTGCATCTTTTCCACAGTGACATTGGAGTAATCTTTATCAATAAGCAAACTGCAGAAAGCTGAGCATTTTCTATTATATTATGGGCCAGAATCTCCTCTCATACTGTTATAAATCAGGTATAACTTTATTGAAGGCAGAGGATTTACACCCACCCAGAAGAGGTGGACTCAGGGCTTTTGTTTCTGCAAATGTCTTTTCTTTTTCAGAAATGTGACTTTTAAAATCTGAAATACAGATTCATCTCGTATGAGCACCTGAGCATAAATTTGAGAAACAGGGCCAGCCATGCTGGGCAGGCAACCCAAGCTGAAGGAAGTGGTTTGGGTCCCTGGCTGTATTATAGGGAGCAGGACAGAACGATGAGCAGAGACTTGTTGGAGAGGAAGCAACTCCGTTCGTATACTGTAGCGTACCCTGCCAGAGGGTTAATTGAGTAACATTGTTGTTGGCTGCAGAAGGAGCTCGCTGCCTGAGACAGGGCACCGCAGTGGAGACTGCGAGGGTGAGCGAGGTGAGGGGAAATTGGACATAATAGCATTAATAATAATAATTAAAGACTAAGAGTAACAAAAGAACACATAACTAATACACCAGTCTCTTGCTTTTTATTACAAAATTAATATTCATATGAATGCTATCAGAGCTATTCGGTATTAAACTGGTAAGACAAAAGCCACATTGTTATATATTATACAGTATATTACAAGATGTTTGTTTCGGTGGATTTTGACCGGCTGAAAACAAACTAACAGCACTACCAAACAGTCTATTTCCACATCTTCAGCACAAGGTCCTCAGTCAGCGCAGGATCCCCAGACCCACAGAGCAGGAGCGCTCTTCACTTTATATGGGGGGAGGTAATGAGATCAATTAGATCCTCATCCATTGAACTGTAGACAGCTGTTGGTGCATAATAATCATCATTAGAGATGGGTGAATGTGGGATACTTGATTTGCCAGACTACCCGCAGGTATTCTAAAAATGCCAGACTTAACTCCTGAGTATTTTGAGTACTTGAGGCCAACATTTTCTCTGAAGTCTCCCCTGGGACTGTTGGATCATAAAAGAAGGAAAAGGTACATCTGAGAGCAAGGAGAGCTAGAAGGCTGCCAGGCTGTTTTCCAGGGCTGGAGAAAGTTGAGCAGATAAACCCTGCCAGCTGCTGTGGAAGCATGGCCCTCTTCAGGGAGATTGTGAGCAACTAACCCCAGGTTAGCCGCCATCCTGATTTCAAACCTCAGCAGCCATGCTCATTAGCCCGCTGCTTGTTCTCTCTTCACCGTAGTTGCATGGTAAGAATGGCACTTTCTAGGTTTGGGTGGATTCTCTCTGTCCATCCCATAGTTCAAATGTTACCTATTAAGAAGGATCGCCCTCATTCTGGTTGTATAGCAACATATCCAGTGGTTTTGCTAATGAAGTTAGTCTGATTTTGACATTGCTGTTTGGAGGATGGGTAATGTAGCCTTACCGGTAGTTCAGTTTGAGCCTTTAAACCACCAACAGGCTTTATAGGCACCGCTAATGGATCCAGAATATGCAGTCACTGTGGTGTGATCTGCATTGTTTGAAGTTATTAATTTCAGACTTTTGAAGCCTAAATAAATGCTTGTAGCATTTGATACATATATGTTAAAAACATTATAAAACCCTCTTAAGTGGTGCTGTTACTCATACACATCCTTGCAGCTCCATGCGTTCTGCTCTTTTAAGCTTTATAACAATTTCTATAATTAAGAGTCCTTTTTTGAGGCAGTGGGTGCTGCCATTCCAGTAGACTTAATATGATACATATTACTACGGTTTAATTTTTATTTGGGAGTGTAAGTAAACAATATGCATATTTTGGTGGGCTTCCTTATTTGTTTGTACTCCTTAAAGTAGGTGTGTTTCCAGTGTAAAATGATGGTATCTCTCTGGTAAAGTCATGTTAGTATTTATGGGAGTTTAATAACAACAGCCCAGCATTCATGGGACAGTGCAAATTAGAGTGAAAGCAGCTATGTGTGAGAGAGAAAGTGTGTGTGAGATGGGATCTTCTGAATCCTAATCCAAGTTTTTGACAGTATTTCTGGCATATTCTTATGTCCTTTACTGCTGTTGTATGATGTCTAGGTCTAAACCCATTCCTGATGTCAGTGGGTGTATACGTGAGCAACAGATCGGGCCCTGATTTGGAAAACAATACTGAGGTACTCTGCAGGCTGCCATGAGGATTAGATTGTTAATGGCTTTATAACACTCTGAATATATAACATGCTGTGTCAGTGTTTAGTAGCATTAAGTCCCCATGCATCACTTATGTATCCTCAATATCACTACAGACTGTGGTTTTTGCTCTTATGGACCTAGTAGACCTTAGAAAGGAAGAAAAGGAAACAGTTATTATGGTTCCAGCAACTGGCAAAATAAAGCAACTGGCGAAATCTGCTCTGTTCTACATGCACACAGATAACATTTGGGTAGATGGTCACACAGTACCAGTGTGCAAATATTTATCTGTTTGCAAAGAGAATCTCAGCCTTTATTGCCCAATGCTGCAAACTGTTATTCTTGTAAACACCATTGGATTTCACATCTGCATAAAGACTATTTTTAAGACTATGGGCCTCTGGAAAAAAAATCTAACATATCTTTTTAGATTAAATTGACTGTACTCGTTTTATGGCGTAGCACGTTTGTGGTAGATCAACTAGTTGATTGCACTTGAAGATTCATCTGCATGGTGGTCTTTCTGTAGATTTGTTTTCATGTTGTGTACAAGAACAAATTAAACTTGTGCACTTAAAACATACTGAATATCCAAGATGATGGCTAGGTAGCAGGTAATAAGAATCTCTTCGTTCTCTTAGATAGTTGCACTGTCATCATCAGTTTGGTTATAGCAGCTGCTCCTTCCTTGCCAGTTGGTTTTACTTACTGTCCTCAAATAATCTCTTTCATTCAAAGGCAGGTAAAGGCAGCCGTCTTCTTGAAAGCTGGTAAAATGGGACAAATGAAAGTGATGGAAGAAGACATCAAGCCAGACATTCTCTCTGTCCAGCATGGCTGAACTAGGGTTCAGACACGACTTTAGAGATTTCACCATACTTTTCGTTAGACGTATATCAGTAATGAAGTATCATGAGGTGGAATATCAGTATCATCTGGGGAAGAGCCAGCAATGAAAAATTGTGTTTTGGCCTGTGAAATTTCAAGGCATTCATTAATTCAGAAGACAGTTTACCTCCATGTTTCTGGATTATCCAGGCTGTTGTCAGCCTCAGTAGTGGAAGGCAGTGTGGAAGCCCCATGAGTGCAGCAGAAGCATTCCTGACGGTGCCTGAGAGGGGCTTTGTGCATGGTGTGAGTAGGGCACCACTGAACCTTGACCTCAGCTCTGGACAAGTATGTGAACTTTCTATCTACTTCTGATTTTTAACTAATGCCTAATTCTTAGCAATAATTGTACTGTGTTTTGTGGAAATGAAAAGAGGAAGATACAAATGAGAGAATCAGCAGCAGAATGTGAGATCCTTATGTTCACTTGTCTTCTCTACAGTGCTGTTGTCTTCCAGAGAGAGTCTAATTTCCTTCAATTTTTTTGATTCCTTCTTCTCACTGGGTGCCTAGCTGTAACCCTGAATTAATGTATCTGACAGGTGGTCCAGTATCGAGGCCCCAATATCACTTGACAGTTATGCCTTGTAAGATAATCTCAGAATGTTGAGGGTTGGAAGGCACCTCTGGAGATCAACACCCCTGCTAAAGTGGGTTCACTTAGAGTGGGTTGGAGAACAAGAACATTGTATACGAAGAGCAGTGATGGGTGGTCAGCTCAAACAGTTCCATGTTTCTCCTTCCTTTCCTATACCAAAATTTATAATACTGTATTTTGGTCATGACAGTCAGCAATTAGTATGAACCAAGCAACGTTATGGTTATAACTGGTTACAGGTTACAAATACAGAGGTTACCATTGGAAGGAAAATCAATTGGCAATATTTTCTTAATGTTTTTGCCAACTACAAAAATTGAAAGACAAAAATTCTCTTATGACCTTCCCCCATCACTCCAGCTCTTCCCAAATAATTCCAGTCATTCGTCTCTCCAACTCAGAAGCATTTTAAATTAAGCTAAAGGAGGAGGTGATCATCACCAAGTAATTATAATTATAATCGGAAGCAAAACTTGAAATGCAGTCTCCCAAGGTGATGCAGTTATTCCTGGGTGTCAAAGCAAATCCCCCTCTTCGCCATGCCCACTGTGTCTGGACATGGAGGGCAGCTGGAGTCTGACCTCAGTACAGCTGAAGTACAGTAGTATTTTGTGGTAGTCTGCTGGTGTCAGAAATGGAACAGGATGGAAGCTGTTGGGATCTCCCAGCATCTAGACCAATTAACTCCATGTGTGCTGTGATGTCACCAGTTGTGACTGAAGCTGGCATTTTTGTGGTCCATACTGTCTGTTTTTCTGATGGGCAAAAAGGACCCATCTTGTGGCTGAGTTAAGCTTCTCTCAGGTGGCATTTCAGTTTTGGAACATATTCTAAAGTAAAGCAGCATTCATAAAATACAAGATTGGAAGGCATGGCACACACTAAGTCAGAGCTTCTAGCAGTACTGCTGTCCTGAGCAAAGAACCTGAAATTTTGTCTATAATTCATCTGCCTGCACAAAGATTGCATAGATGTGAAGTGTTCAGTTGTACATAGATACTCCCCATCGCAGTCCTCTCCAGCAAAAGAGGTTGAAGCCTTTATTAACCCTAACAACGATGTAAATACAGCATTGGGATACATGATGTGTATAATCTTGACAGTTTACTGTGCAGCCTCCCCGTATTTTTTTGTAAGTAGCCTCTGTCAAGCACAACTACCATATAGACCCGTTTTTTTAATACTGTGACTAATGACTGTGGGGATACAGCAATAGGAAGCAAGTATAGTGGCTGGGTCTTCCAAACTTCTGCTGCTTCAGAATTGTTTAGTAAATGTCACAGAAGCATAGTCTGTCGTAAACATAGAAAATGGCATTAATAACTTTATTATTTTTTCCAATTGTTTTATTGCTGAGTGTCTTCCTGTTAGCAAAAGCACCTCTGAACAGTATCATATTGTTTCCTGTGTTGATCTGGGACTTGTAAGATGCTAGATAATTGTCACTCATCTTGAAAATGTTTTGTTCTCCTTGTGGATACTCATTTGACTGTCTTCAACGCTCCTGAAATTTCACCAAGGTTGCACCAAGTAAGATCACTCAAAGATGCTGCTGCACAACTTTTTCATGTAGGCTGACTTCCTACACACAAGGTAGATTTCTTTGCAGCACACTGGTCAAAAGAAAGCTGCTGTCTAACCATGATCATTTGTATACTGCAATGCCCGAAGTCCAAGTTCTGTGCTCTCAACAATCCCTGTAATCCAAAGCAACGGGCATTTTTTTTTTTTTCATAGCTGTGACATAGAGTGAATTCCCATCCATTATCTTCACAAAAAGTGATGGCTCATTTTTCAAAGAACTGATTGGCAAAAATTTTGTGGATGACTGTTTTTGATTATGATTACTTTTGTAGATGGGTTATTTGTTATGCTCTTCAAGTGCTCCCCAGGCTTTGACTCTTGGTGTCATCCAGACAATTGAGGTAGTATACCATAGCCTGTTTAAGTAGCCTCAGGGGAGACCATTTGCCTGCTCACTCACCTAAATTGGTGTGAGTGTAGTGTGTGGAGTGGAAAGACTCCCTTCAGTTCAGGCAGTATGTTCCAGACCAGGGAATTTACTTCTTTGGGTTTTTTTGTTTGTTTTACATGGTTTCCCTATTTAGAAGCTGCTGTTGCTGGGTGACTGCTGGCATTCTGCTGGATAACTTCAGAAAACCATGGCCTGGATGAATAGATCATGTCACAACTCTAAACATTAGAGGTAGAATTGCATCCGGTGTCTGTTGTTGGCTCTTGTTCTGTCAAGGCTAGAAAAATGCTAACTGATTTGATAAGCAGTTGAAACATCCTCTAAAACACGAGCATCAAATAGGCTGGATTTGTACTCAGTGAGAGCTCTGTAAATGGCAGAAGTGTGCATGATCAGATATTCCTGACCTCTACCAATGGGCTATTGGCCCGTCTGCTACCCTGAGTTTTTGCTGTCATCAGCTGTGCTGCCAGGGTCTGCTTTAGCCAACTCTTGCAAGCCATGGCCAGCTTGCTGTGAGCAGAGACCACTGGGCTTCTCAATGCAGATTTCAAGCAGAATGGCAACTGGCACAGACATCTTGTCTTGGCACCCTTCAGTCATCCAGGTTCTGTTCTTTATCCCTCTCTTTCCAGTTTTTCTCTTGCATTGCCAAAGAAATGTGGCACTAGCAGAATCTTCCATTCTGGGCAATTATTTTAGGTACTCTCTGCCAGAAGACCCAGAATTAGGGTTTTTCCTCAAATTAATTCCTGAAAAGAATCTGAGGAAAGGGAGACAAGAGGATGGATTTGTGAGCTTTGGTGTTGGCGCTCTTAGGGCCATGTTTGCTGGCTCATTTTGAGTACCTTGTGAAACTTTAGGGCAGTCCAACAAAGAATTAGTTTCTTTTGGGACTGCAATCCCTGTTGTGTCAACCTAAATGACTTGATCCTCTCTGGACAAGCCAACAAATACTAGCAGTAGCTGCTCACAATGAGTTTCTCCAAAACCAAACTGGACATGAAGATGGACGTCGTGTGTACTTTTTTTCTGAAAGTTGTTTCAGTGAACAAAGGAAATTGAGAGCTTTGTGCTTTTGTAATAGTTCCCCATTTAATTGTGGTGAAAAATCCAATTCAATCTGAGATCCCTGCCCAGCCTCCTCAGAGCAAGTTCCCAAAACTGATGACTTCCTTGCCTGTAAAGTCTGTTTCCCATAAACCTCACTTCAGAGCTTGAAGCAGAAGTTGTGAGTTTTCGAAGAGTTTCTTTGGAAGACCAGAATTGGAAGTTAAGTGTTCATTTAGCATGCTAAATGCATGGTCAGCAATAGAAGGAGAAAAATGTACCTCCTTACTATCATTTGGACTGTCTTAAAGAAAGCAACGAATTGTCCATTTTTCTCCCTCTCAGTTTTGGTAGGAAACCCTGAGCATTTAGTGGTCCTGGCTCCACCTGTGAATAAGCACTGCGGTTTCTCTCAGAAGGCTGTGGAGCCTTGACTTTCGCCACCTCAGTATGGCCCAGCAGTAGCTGCTTGAATTCTCCTCTGCTGAAAGTGAGCACAATCCTGTGAAATATTCTGCACAAGAATGGGGGGAGGTTACTTTAAAAGCACTGGGTTAGTAGAAGCACAATTAGACTTTACTGTCTGTAGTTCCTGCTATACCTCTGAAGCACTTGTACGGAATGGATGCTTCAAATTAAGTATGACCTGGTTGTCCAATCCCAATTACCTAAAGAATCCCTCAATTTGCTTAACAATTCCCTCACAGCTATTATGGCTCTGACTGATTGTCCCCAGGACTCTCTTAGGCTTGCAGCTAATGTAATTGATTCTTCAGTAGTAGCCTGAAGGGCCATTTGGCTTCAACCATGGTCGGGAGATTTTTTTTTTTAAGCTAAGTTAAGAGAATGGTTATTTTTTTATAGTCGTTCTGGTTTTGGAGGGTGAGGGTGGAGGGAATCATCTGGACACAGCTTGGAACAACAGTCCCTGCCAGATGGGGAAGTATTTTCCTTGGGCTTTCAGTTAAATTGGATTTGGATAGAAGGTCTATGTAGGCTTCAAACACAAATTTGGGTGGGTATTTCTGAAAAAGAGCTGTACCAAAGGCTTCATTATGGCATTTTCCTCTCTTTCTTCCTCTTAGTCAGATGGTAAGAATGTTTGTGGTTTTTTCTGCACCTGAATGAACATCAGTCATGATAAGATGCACCACTTCAGTTGTGACAAAACCATTAATTCTCAAATAGTCTCATTCAGAAGCACTGTGTACAAGGGCTGGTTATTAGCTTATGGAAGAAATCTTTGACACTGTAAAGTGGACTTTCTTTTCATCATCAAGGACTAGATTATAAAATTCAGTAGACTGTGTTAGCAAATCTACATGAACGAGGGTGCTCATCACATCTCATGCTATCATGTTGGGATCTTACATTCTAAGTTGCATTGAAGCCTTTTTTTTTTTTTGGCGACAGTTCTGCTTTTCACTGGGAAAAACTGGATAGCTGCAAACACAAAATTCCATCAAAATAATTTTCACAACCCTCACCACCCTTTTCTCACCAAATCCCATAAAACTATAACTAAAACACCCAGTGGAAGTAGCAGGAGATCAGTTTAAAACAGATAAAAGGAAATAATTCCCGACAGAGTGAGTAGTGAACTTCTCGAACTTGCTGCCAAGGGAATTTGTAGAGGCAGACAGCATCAGCAGGGCTCAGAAAGGGATTAGACAGATTCATGGAAAACAGCTCAATAAACAGATACTAATAAACAGGTCAATAAACAGCTAAAAAAAGTGCCATAGCGTTGAGTCATGAAGGGCACTAACTTGCTATATATCTAGAACCTTAGAATTAAGGTGCTTAGACAGGACCTTGTTGAGAATCGTAAAGAGATGCTCAGATTTTACTTTTCAGAAACATAACTGGTATTTCTTAGCTTCTCAGTTCCTGCTGGCCAGGCAGATGAAAACAAGTTCATGGGTTTACATCACTGAGGTAAACTAGCACCTCCTCCTTTTTTCATATCTTTTATTTCTTTTGGAAAGAGGGGTGCACTTTATCTGGGAAACAGGAGAGAACAGCTGTTTGATTCGTTCGATATGAGAAGGAGGAAGAAAGAGAACTGGAGTCTGTCTAACATAGGGATTGAAGTGAAAGCTTATCATGAGTTACTTTTCTACCTGAAATCCGTAAGGAAGGAAATGACTCCTTTAATGGCGGTCCTTAAAAGAATGGTTCACTAAAAATGTTACTGACTTTGGATATCTATGGCTCTCGCAGTTTGTGAGAATCCTAGATTCTAAAAAATGCCTTCAAGTCCAGAACTGTATCTGAAGTGTACGTCTTACCGAGACAGACCAGGACCTTACTGGGCAATGGAGGAACCCAGTGCACAATTAGTGCTCAGACAGGAGAGACTCCGTCACCGTTTCTTGCCACCCCCCCCCCCAAAAAAACCCCAAACCAGGAATGGTGGGCAGAGTATATGTTGTCTATATTGCTTGATTTTTAAGAGATGATGTCAACATTAATTACTAAAATGATGTACTTGCCAACAGAATAATGCACAGTATTCCCCACCTCACTTCCATATGCACTCCATTAATTAATGTCTTTACAAAATGAACCTTGTAAGTAACAATTTAGTCTTGATTCCTGTAAAATACGATTTTGAAAAAAGTGCTTATGGTGAAGCAGCAGAAATGCCAGCTGCCCGTTGGCAAAACACTGAGTATAGTTTATAGAACACTATTTTTCCTGCATAAGGTAAGGGAATAGTGTCTCAAAGTAAGGTCATCTATGCCTACTTTTCACAGAAAAGGCATAGGGATCTTGGGAGGATTTAATTCTCTTTAAAGACCAGTGTCTAATTTAGGTAGGTGAGATGCTGGAATGGCTGCAAATAAGTAAGATAGATCCTGTCCTAAAAAAAGACTACAATGAAAACAGAAAGTGCAAACCCTGTCATCTGCCAGACCACATTGTAGTCTGACAGAGAAATGGCTTCAACCAATACTATCAGTATTTGTTTACAAGTGATGTTTTTCCTCGTTAGTTGTTCTGTACCTGCAGAGTGACTCTGCATCTGCTTGAGATTTCAAGAGTATTTCACAAACTTGCCTATTTCCTGATGGAAAACTCACTTTGATTCCCTCTTCAGCTGGTGAAGCTTACTCGTTGTATTTAATGTTTTATAATGTACCAATGGCCACTGATGCTCTGCTTTATGGAAATACTAAGTAGGATAGAAAAAACCCCCCAACATTTCTGGTTAGTGACATCTCTCACCAGCAGCGCTGATGTTTCGCAGTCTTGATTTAAGAAGGTATTTCAGCCTATGCTTGAGCCTAGGCAGCCTAAATTCATAAACTTCATGCAAAGCTGCAGAGTGGAAGTCAGTGGGTATCCAGTAAGATTCGGTGGTAATATCAATGTGGCCATTGTGTGGATTCTGCTTGGTTATTCCAAAAATTTTTCATTGCAAATGGTTATTCAACTGTCTTCCTTCCTTTGTAGGAAGTCTTCCAAATGAATTGATACCTCTTGACCTTTGAATGAGTCCCTTAGGTATCCCAGAATGTATGGTCCCCAAGAGGGAAAATGGTATTCAGGATGCACAGGGACTGTCAACTGGTTGTCATGGAAGATCCTCCACAATAAGTAGAAGGCCCGATAATAATGTTGAAAGTGGATGATAAATAGGAGTTGTTATGGGAACTTTGTGAGGAAAAGTGTGTACCTGTTTTCAATTGTTATCACTGCTTCATGAAATTAACACTTGATGGAAAGGAAAATGCTTAAGTTTTGTTTATAAACATTTTTGCCAAGTTTGTTGTTGGTGTTTGTATTGTGAACTTCTGGATCTAAGCTTCCCATATATTTTTCCTTCATTTAGGGAACGTGTGACCTGACTGCAGTCTGAGTTATAAAATAAATTTGTTTTATGTTCATTTTGCAGATCTTTTACTCCTCATTATTATATAGTTTGTGATTTGAGTAGTCATGGCTACAGCTGAACGAAGGTGTTTAGCATGTTCAGTGTGTCAAGGCTTCAGGACTTAAAATTAGCCATACCAGTTTTTCACTGGTGTGTGTCGATGCATGTTTTGTAACCAGGGCACATTCTCTGCAGCGAAAAGGGTTCTGCGGAGTGCGTGTTCCCTCCTGTGTGCACAGTGCATTGTATCTGCTCCCTGCTCCTGTTCGATGAGGTACATGCTTACCTACAACAGAGAGCAGATTCATCAGTCTGAAGCCGGTCTTAGCTTGCCCTATACAGCAAATCAAAGATAAACCAAAGATTTTTCAATATTAGTTTTAGTCTCTAAATAGGAATAATTCCAGTGCATTGTTGTTTTCTTACTGGCTTTAGTGTGTCTTGTATCACTAGTCCTCTATTCAACTCCTTTCTACTGCACTGATATGTCACAAAATGCATGGAGTTGATTGTGGCAGTGCCACCACTATCAGTGAAATAATGCATGAAGAACTGGAGACTCCTGGGGATATTTTTTTCCATTTGAATTTTTATTTTTATTTTTATTCATGAAATATAGAGCCAGACATTAATGTGTAAGGTAGGACTCCTTGTTCTCCCTGTATTCCAACTTCATGCTCCATTGCTACTCGGTAGTACTACAGAGAAATATTTTTGAGCAGGAAAAATGAGGGTGAAAACCTTGCTGATCTGTTAGAGCAAGAAAGGAACTCTAGAACAGTGTGTTGCTGTAGTTAAATGGTGTGTGGCTTATACTGAAATTACACATGGGCGAATTTTTTCTTCAAAATGTTTTGTAAATGTCATATGTTTACCATACAAGGTTGTTTGGGAGTAGTTCAGATTGTTTTGAGTTACTGAAAGCAATTTTGCAGGGGAAAAAGGATTATCTAGAAATACCCACCTTGACTTTTGTGTTCTGTGTTAAAAACGGCAATGAAAGATACAGGGTAAGGGTAGATTATATATTTTGCTGTATATGTGGTTGGCATTTGCATCAGTAAGCTCCATGTATCTATAGATTAAAGTTTCACCCTAATATCCATATATGGCTATAAATGTTTGTCACTGATTCAGTATGGGTTTGGACCAAAATCCATGAAGGTTTATGGAAAGATTGTCACCAAGTTGGTTTTGGATTGGGTCCATCATGTATATTTTTAAAAATTGTATCTCCAACTGCTTTACATCTTGGTATCTGTGCATATCATGGAGTGTGTGATTTTTATAATTTATTTTTGCCAGCCCATATCCTGTTGCACGTTTGGTGGGAATTACACAGCAAATAGGCCCCAGGGAAAAGTCTTGTAGCTTTCCATGAAAAATTTAACACAGGTGTTTTAATGAAAATCTGGCAAAACAAATTGTAGTTTGAATTGTCTGATTTTCTGATCCCTGGCAAAAGACCGCAGAACCCAGCAATAAATGCTGATCTCACACCCAGATTACCAACTGTCAGCTGCTGTATCTGTCTCTGTAGTAGTTCCTGCCTCACAGCATGTGAGAAGCAACGTATTAGTTTAGCCCTAACGAAACCAGTGAAATATGCCTTTCACTGAATGCTGTACGAAGTTTACATCACATTTGCCAAGAGCATGTACACTAAAAATTACTGTGAATCAGTTAACTTGTGCTAACATGTTACTCTAAGCTGTTATGAACCAATTTTCTGATCTTCTGTATCTGTGAGTGATATGCTGAATTCAACTTGACTTTAGACGGGTATATTTCAGATGAGGGAATTCAGTCTTTTCCTGTTTGTCGTTAGCTATAGGAGCTCGAATGAGATCAGAGCTCTCTGCTAGTAATAGTGTAGCCAGAGGCTTGGGGTGTTTCAGTTACTTCATCATTCTGATTTAAAGAATTGAGTTGAAATTAAAAGAAAAAAAAAAGTTGAGACTGACTACAGTGCTGATAAGGAAATTGTGATAAGCTGGTTTGTAGTGGTGAAAGAAGCGGGCAGTGGACACAAAGTGTGCAGTGGACATAGCTGATCCAGTTCCCTACGTCATTGCATATTGTCCCAGGAGAAGTTGTCTGTTCAGGGGGGATTTCATGATACCAGCTCATTCCCAGTTAGTTCAGGTATTTGAAAAACAGTCACATTAAATAGATTTTTCCCTATTTCTCTCTTTCTCAAAAACTTCATAACTGTTATGTTTGTTACAAGTTTTGCAAGAGATCTGAAAGTCATCTGTGTTTCTTTGACACTTGTGAGAATTTTTAAAAATGCTGAAGCAAACTTGGTACTGTAAAAGGAAGCATGAAAACTTGTGTACTTTGGACATACCTGATTTTTTATTGCATTTTTTTAGTTCTTGGTTAGAAATCTACTTGTTTAAAAACCAAAGTTGTATAATAAAAGATACATATTAGTAATGTTGGAAGTAAAACATGTTTTCTTAGTACAGTGGTAGAATTATTCAACATGAGTTGACTGTAAATGTGGCCTTAAGGTCAGGAGGACCTTTGATTTCGCTGCTCTACGAATGTCATTTGCATAAGTTCAAATTGTCCAGGTACAGTTTTCAAACCCAACCAACTTTCTGTAGCAGCATTTCAAACTTTGTAGTTGCATTGGATTTGTGCTGGTATTTGGGGCCCCTATATTTTACATTTCTGTTTGAAATTATTATCTGTGTTCATATTTTCTGTGAAAGATACAATTGAGCATGATCAAATCTTCATGTGGCTAAAATTCTGTGTTTTAAAGAACAGGAGGGAGAGTCACTTTCTTCCAGCCGCTTGATTGAAGACAGGAGAGTTTAAATTCATCAGAGTAGGGCATTTAGAAATAGATGACTTAAAACTTTTTCTTTTTTCTTTCTTTTTTTTTTTTAATACAAAACTGCTGTAAGTCTAACAACGTGCAGAAAAGTGCTCTTCTTGCAAGAAAGTATGGCTCTCAAGTGAGAGTTCACTGTTGGGTTTTTTTTTTTGTTTTGGTACTGGGAAAAGAAATCTAAAATTATTTTTGAGGCTACAGAAGGGCTTATTCCTGAGCAGTGCCAGGAGGTGCTTTTCTCCCAGCTGGACAGTGCACTGATCAGTCAGTCATGTCTCATCCAGGGGATGAGGAGGATACTCCCGCTCAACTAGGAGAACAGGAGTTGAGGATGAGCAGTGTACCTTGCAGCGTCCCACACCGCTTTCTGACCCGGCGCAAGGCACCGGTCCGCATTCCTGCAACAGTGATTCACTTTGGGTTACCATTTGGTAAAGCTTCAGTTGCTCTATAAATTAAGCCAGACATTATCAATTTTGAGAAATCTAACAATAACAGCCAACCAGATTCCTGAAAATAATAGCAGTGACCAACTGTGCAGGTCAGAGGAGCTGTGAGTGTGCATTTGTGAGGGCTTTGGCTCTCCTTTGAGAATTTCAAGCAGAAGCTTCTATTAAAGTGCAAAGTATTGTTATTATCTTTGTCCTTTATACATATTTAAATAGTACATGATAATCATCTCTGTGAACTCTTAACTATTCATAAAGGTGGCTGTCACTTAGAGGCCTGAACCAGTACTCCAGATCCAAATACTTAAAATGATAGATCATGTTGTAACCTTCTGAGAATTATTCATAACCTTTGTGTAGGAGGAGTTTTCTTGTAAAAGACAGGTTTTGTAGGTGATTAGTAAGTGGGGGATTTAATTGTTCTGTTGGGATAATGATATCCAAGAATGGTGGAGAAGCTTTGCCAACTGAAAGTCGTCTTTTGAGATTTACCTGAGGAAAGAGTGGGAGGCAGGGAAGCTGAAAGCTGGGTGAGCCCTTTACCTTCATCCTGCCTGGTGCAGCATCATCTGGTTGTGTGACACAGGGAGTCCCTACAGCTCCCTTCAGGTTACAGCTTCAGGTACCTGAGTACCTTCTGGCCTGGCACCAGGCACCGGTCAGCATTCCTGCAACAGGGATTCACTTTGGGTCACTCCCCTCCCCCCCAAAAAAAAATTCAAAGCAGTATATGAAATTAAAATTGGGCAGAGACGTGGTTTCTCTGAACCATGATAGTTTTTAGAACTTCATACCAGTATATTTTGTAGCTTGGTAGTTGGAGCAGCTGCCTAGTTAGCAACTCGGGTTGGAGTCTCCAGGTCGAATGTAATGAAATGGACATTTTAAAACACTAATTTCCCAGCCTCCAGGGGCTTGCCAAATACCTTTCTCTTGGGCAGTTGGATGTTCTTTGGCCACTTTTGCTTCTCTTTGACGTCAACCAGAGTTTACTGGATCTAACAGAACCGAACACACACACACTTTTCCCTCTAAAAATTCGGTCAGAAGTAACACATGCTGTGCAAGAGATGTCGCTACCTATCAGCCATGAGTCCAAAGCCACGTGCTTCTTGGCGTGCAGTAGTCGGAGGTAGGCGATCACAAACACCAACAGCCTCACGTGGAAGGGGCGGAGTGGAGGCCAGAAACACAGGCAGCACCTTTCCTCCTGCAGGTACATCGTGCAGGACTGTGGGGTCTCCACACGTTTTCCCAAGGGTTTGCCAAAGTGAGAGCGTTGCTGCTTTCACGCGTGGCTGCATCCCCTTTGGTGCTCAGCAGGCCTTGCCAGGACAGGAAAGAGCAGTCTGTGCTTCCATGCACCAACGGGCTTGCGTCCTTCCCGGAGAAATTCATTTGTGCTGATTGAGGGAGATACTGTACTCTTTCCTTTAGTTTGTTTTACCCTCTTGGTATTCTTTGTTAATATTCCTTATTTATTTAAATGTTAATTGGTCCTTGTTAATTTGGTTTTCTGTGCTGACAGCCAAGGTCAACAATGAGTCCTTCCATGTTAGCTCTTAGTGTGATTACAAGGTAGCGTGATGTGTCTTGGAAAAAAAGCAGCAAGAATCCTTCCCTCTGTTTTTAATGTAACCTTTGTGTTAGGTAGAGGTTTGGAAGGTGAAAGAGAGAGAGAAAATGTATGTTCAACACAGACTGAAGGGTCTTATTGATTGAAAGGGAATGGTAAATTAAAAGACAGTTGTTTTGAAAGCAAAATATCACTTGACCCCAAAGAGACAGGCAATTGCGGCCCGGGGTTAGGTATAATAACAGCACTGGGTTTGGTATGGGAATGCTAACAATAGACCTGAAAAACAGATTTTTTTTTTTTTCCCCCCCCCTTTCACTTCACTGTTTGTATATGCAACTTTGAAACTGCTGCTTTTGTTACTCTTAAGAGCAGTTTCTTCCGAGAACACCCTTCTCTTTGGCTGCAATGGCCATTTTATGAGATAAAAGTAAGATTTTTTTTTTTTTTTCCTGAAACAGATTCTGTTCCATGGGGCAAAACAAACAGAGCTATCATAACACTTTAAATAGTAATCAAATATGTTTTTCTGTTTGCATTCAAAAGGGTGGAAAGGTAACTTGACAAGATGAAAGAAGGAACCAGATTTGTGTATCCCCCCTTCCCCAGTAACAGGTATAGAGTTTCAGAAAAGACTTCAAGGCAAAAAGAAAAAAGCACAGAATATACTGTTATGGTGTTATTTTTGTCTTTCATTTTTATGACAACTTATTTGTACTTAAAGGAATCTTTCCAAAGAGTTAAGAAGCATCATTAAATAAAGACTGTGAAATGTGCAATATGGCTTATTTATTTAAATGTTAATTGGTCCAACGAACACTTCTAATTAGCTCTATATTTGCTTAGCAAAAAGTTTTACAAATTCCAATTGTGAAAAGCAGCTATTTTGAGCTGGTAAGCATGTTGCAGAATCAGCTATGATTTTTCTATAGTTCTCAGCCCTTGAAGGCACAATTTAATTTTTCATGTATGCATACTAGCAACGGTAAACACTTGCGAGTGTAAAGAACCTTCTTTAATTAGCTGCACAACAATTAAAGGATTCACAAACTAAATTGAACCCTGTCTCTGTGCTTACTAGCTGAATTCTACCACCTGTCACAACAGCACTTTGTTCAATCTGTTATGCAAAATCATTATAGCAATATAGCTGAGGAAAAAAAAAGAGAAAACAGCAATTATTTCTTACTTTTCTCTTGAATGGGTTATTTTGGGTTATACTGATGTCAGGTTCATTGAAGCTAACCTTTTGAAATCTGTAACAGCATAATACTTATATGGCAGGCTTAGAATAGCTAGAAGAATATTTTGCTTTACCCTTTTAAGAGCAAGTGAGGCACATCCTTAAAGTATGGTATTTTCTCTGATCATTTGGAGGAAAAAACCCCACCAGAACTGTGCTAACCCCTGCAGCAGCCTGTTATTTCTCCCCGTCAGACAAAAAAAAATGACCAACATCTAATAGTACAACATACTCTTTTATTAATAAAGCTTGCAAACCAATATGAAAACTAGTTTTAAAACCCACTGATTTCCTAGGGTGGGGAGAAATGCACTTCTAGCTTACCTGTTCTGGCTTCTGACTTTTGTGATTATTCTCCAGCGCTTGTAAGTATAATAGTACATAAATATGGAACATCAAAACAGTCAACTTATTTATGTGCTCTAACTTTATTTTTCCTTCAAGCAGAAGTGGTTGAAAATGAAGTTTTGTATCTTTACAGAAGAGTCTCATCTCTCTTTCGTTTCGATTGCACCCATTCTCCTGGGTGAGCACAAAGGGACAGATGCACAAATGCATTGGAAATCCCGATTTTCACCCCAGTGGGTAGGAGTCAGGCTCCTACTACTTTTGGAGACCTGACTTGGGGTGCAACAAACTTCAGGCATCATTTAACCCTCTCTGTTTCTCTGCAGGGCGGTGGCCCAGTTAGCCTCCCTGTTCAGTAGTCTTCCTGTTGATTTTGTGTTGAGCATACTTGGAGGGCATAGGCGGAACTTTGACGCTCGTTCACAGCAGTGTGAAAGGCCAACTGCTGGAGAGGGCTGATGGCTGGGGGGGAGGTGGGCATGGGACAGTGCCTTTGGTTACCTACCCAGCGGCTCTGTACTCTGCTATCTTGCAGGGTGCAATCAGCTGCACCTCAGTGCTCTGACACACGTTTTGGATGCTGGTTAAAATGCCCAGTGAAACCAGTAGCGGGTTTTCGCTGTGTAAGGAGTATGTGGCTGCATTTAGTGAGGAAGACCTGTTTACATTTCTCTTTATTCTGCTGTTACAGCTGAGAGGAATGTGCGCATCGCTGCCAGCTTTCATGCAGGAGAGGTACAGGTACGTTTTGTGCATACACTCACCGTGGCTGAGGAGCTGAAAGTTAAGCTGTCTGCTGACAGTTTCCTGAAATCATATCAATAACATATTGTTAGCTCTTGTGATTGAAGCTAAGAGTCTGCTGTTGAATAAAGGATACATGATACGGGCATTTCATAAGCTAGGGGTATAAATGAATAACTCTGCTCATTCACAGTACTTACATTTTTTACAGTATAATTTTTATACTCTTGTCATTTTACAATATTTTTTGAAAAATCCAGAAAGAGAACAAAAGTCCTTTAGAAATATAGTGGGTTTTTTCTTTTTTTGTAAAAAAGTGACTAGGAAAAAGAAGTCAACAACCAAAAGGTGAGAAATGACTTCTTTTTTGTGACTTAAAAAAAAAAAAAGAAAAGGAAAGGAAATGATAGTGAAGCCTGATACTTTGATTAAATATTATTTGAATTCTTAGCTAATTTTGCATGGAAGTAAGAGAAGCTGTGATTTGGTATATACATCCCCTTCTTGCTTTCTCACATCAAATAAGAGTAGCTGGTCTATTCAGAAGCAGAAAGTGATGGAGATGAAAATCCTTTTAATTAGGAAGAGAGATATAACAATCTCTGTAAGTGTAGGTGCAAGGTGCTGGAATCAGTACAACAGAAAAATGAGTTTCTGCTTGGGTAACTGAAGCAATACAGAGGTTTGATGTGGGAACTCCTGAATGCTCTCAGCTTTTGGGCTTCTGGTGTTTGGCCCTGTACAATGAGGAGCACTTTGATGGCATATTGCAAGTAGTGGGAGCTCACTCACTGCCTCCTGTCCTTGAGACTGAACCACCAAATCTTTCCCCCTCTGATTGTCTGGCTTTGTATTTTGCTGAAAATACTTGGATTCACACAGGTTTGCAGCAATGTATATTAATATTGAGTGAAGTTTTACGAGCTGGAGAAAGCGAACACGCACTGCTCGTTTGCACTGTTTGAGAGTCTCAAAATAGTTTCACTGAGAGTTAGTTATGTTTATTTGCATGTTGTGTTGAAAACTCTTGCAGTAAAGAACTCCTGGTTAGTCCCTGGTTGTCCTGATAACAGCTGCTCTCAGCCTGCCATGGGACTGAAGCCTCCAGGGATCCTGTCAGTCACTCGAAGAAGTTTGATCAGAGCTGTGCACGGCCAGAGCTGGCTGTTAAGAACGTGTTACAGTTAGCAGCGTCCATCTCCCAACCGACTTTGTAACTGTAATTGAACTTGCCAGGGTCTGTCATCCTGTGATTGCATTTATCAGACTTCCTTTGTCAGTTTTGTTGCCACTCACCTATCAGCCACGATAGGTTGTCTTTTCAGCCAAGGGCCCAGAATGTTGCAATTAACATCAAAATTATTTAAAGGATTTTTATCCTGCAGATAGCTTTGAAATATGGGGTTGTATTTTTATAGCATTCCTCCTCCCCCGTATTCATCTATCTCTATGTGTCTGCCAAGTCTTCAGTGCCCTTTATATTAATGATCAAAGCTATTGTGCCCAGATAAAACAGGGGTGCCCAAGCAGCAGTTGGTGCTCAGTTTGTTGGGATCCTGAAGATCATGCTGCCAATGTATTCAAACATAGGTACTGTTTAACCGTAATCGGTGCTTGCATCTATGCTTCCTTCGATATCGGCACTGCGTAGCCATTCCCTTTCCTGTACTTGATCCTGCAGCAGAATGGTAGGAGGAGATTCTGTGCTCATGGGTTGTACGTCACTACACTCAAGAGTACAGCAAAGACGTGACACTTCTTTATGGTTGCTTGTGTGACATCCTTGTTATTTCCTTGGCTTAATCACAGGACTGTTACAACTGTTTTGGACCATCGTTCAGAGGAATAGGCAGAGTTATTGTGAGGCAGAATGATCTCACTTCAACAGGTAGAGATAATTTAAGAAGCGGCTGGGGAAATAACGGGGTAATACTCCCAAGTCAGTTACTTTTAGGATAGCCATTCGTGTTTGGGGTTGTCTTCCTGATCAAGAAGCCATCTGAAAGAACAGTGTGATTAGCAGTACTGCAGGGAGATGTATTTTTTTGTTTCTCTAAAATGACAGTCTGAAACAGAGCATGTTTTCTGAATATTTTCTGACCTTGGGTTAGATACAATTATAGCACTTGCAAAATCAAGCTGTCGGTGTCTTAGCTGTGCACAGTGACTGCTAACCACACCCTTTTAAGTCTAAACCACTTATCTCAGCATGAAAGCATCATAGGAGGTACAAGGTGGCTTCTAGAGTTACTGGCTCTGCTCTTATGTTCATGACAGTGATCAATTAATAAAGTTAAATGACAACAGCAGTAATACCAGTAAAAGTGTGCACAGACCAGAACACCAAAAGATAAAGGAGATTGGTGGTTTTTAATGTTTCATTTTTCTTGAGTGATAATTAAGTATATTTTTTCTATCCTTAGTCTAAGTTTGTGTTGTATTTCCTCATCTATCTTTTTCCACTTAATTCTGCAAGGAATTTTGTGTTTCTACTTTTTTGGAGTCCTCAAACACAAGGAGAATTCTGAGCAATGTTTGTTCTATTTTTCCTGCATCCACCTGCCTCCCGAGCTTCTCTGCCTCTTTCAGCTGCATCTTTTACTCCATCTAATTTCACTGAAACCGAGGCTTTCTCAATATTATCATTTTCCTGGAAATTAGTATTTAAAATAACTCCTCGAAGTCACTTCTATCTAAGAATCACTGTAACCCTCCAAATAATGTCTTTTTTTGCCACCAAGTCCATGTGTTATAGGGAGAGGAAAAATAAATCAGTTGGGATGAGAGAAGACAGAAATTTGAGGTAGAAGGGATTAACAGCCAAGAATCTCAGTTATTAAAAACCAAAATAACTCTCTGTAATATTTTAACCAGAAAATTTTATGCTGACAGATCTGTTGTGAGTTAAAAAACCCCAGTCTTTCCATCAGTCAATTATGTTTGATAAAAGAAAGCTCTCTGGCATACTGGACTAAGCAATGGGAGTCAGGAGTTCTGGACTCTGTCCCTGGCTTCTTTACAGAGGATAAGCCATCTATTTAAGTCAAGAGACATGGCAAACTTTTTCCTAAATGAGATGTGGAAATGATCAGTTAGGGATACTCATTTCTACTGTGCTGAAATTCTGAAAAGTTCAGTTCCATGTTTGTGTGCGCTGAAATTGGGGAAGTTACTTTGGAGTTTCTAACTGTTTGCGTTTACGTTATGTTAAGATGTTGTTTATTTCTATGCCCAGCAAAGAAACATGCAGAAAATTTCTTTCTCTCCTCTCTCACTGTGTTGGTCACAGTGTGCTTTGATGACCCACAATGCTGGGAAGCTTTAGAGAATACCAGTGGGTGAGCTGGTGGGAATTACTGCTGGGGACATTTCAGCAGCGTGCTGGGGGAAAAGGAGAAGCTTAACTCTTCCTAGATACATAGTGTGGCCCTTTATGCTTTTCATGTGTGGGTTGGTTTCTCTTATGTTGGTTTCTCTTAAATATACTGATCTTGAAGAATGGAGTAATTTATCTTTTCATTATATCCTTTTCTATCCTTTGTTCTCAGTTCAATGTCATTAGAAGTAAAATAAATGCAATTGTATTATGTATGTACTTTGAGAGTATATACTGTCACATATGCTCTCCTTCACGTGCAACAGGTTATGCAGGATTTAATGTATTAATCTTTCTTTTTCCATTTGACCAACATTAAAACATTTACTTAGGCACGCAGTTGCTGTGTTGATGTTATCACAGGTACCCCCTATGTTTAGTGAGGCATTGGTTTGTCTGCTGTCTAACTCAATAGTATGCAGTTTGGAGCATCCTTAATTATCCTACAAACCATTTTGTGATAGTGAAACCAAATATGGTGTAGGCTTGGCTTACATCTCTGTGGTGTTATTTGGCATACCACGTATTTCTGTGTCAAATATAAATTGGTTACTGCTTTTTGAAAAAATGCATTCTATTAATTAAATCTATACTTGAGACATCTTCTTTCCCTCCCTCTAAGTATTCTCTTTTTCCTCATTCTGTATGCAGATAGGTTGGGTATCGACTTTCTAATTTGACAGAAAATAGGCTAACCTTGTGCTTTTTAAGTCCAAAAACTACAGTTGAGTGTGCAGTGTCTTTTCATATAACTAGGTCTTTTGTTCCACTAGAGAAAATTACTTAATTTGTTAGAGAGCTTTTTTTTTAAAAAAAAAGGTTTATCTGTAACAGTCTTTACCTAATAGACCTGGGATTGCAGGGAGGTGATTAATGTGAATTAAAGGATCTCTGTGACATAGGACTAAAGGACAGAATTACTTTGTTGTTGTTGTTGACAATCCCACTTAAGCAATTTAATTTCTCCCCAAACCAGATCTCCAGCATTTTGCATAAAGAAAAAGTCTAATTGGGCCATATACTTCTTTTGGAAACTCTCTTTATTCAGGGATGTTCTGTTAATGCATTTTCCTTGGGAATGTGTGTCTTTGTCCCTTGAAATCCATCGATTTATTGCAGTGACACCTACTGCTGAGAGAGCTGATCCGCAACAGGATCGGTTACTGTTAAACTTGGCCAACAAGCAGTTTCGTGACTCAACCAGCAGATGTTTCTGTGGCTCAGGTCAAAGGGAACTTCTGGACTCGGGTTTTTTTTCTTTATTGCTATCATTAAGTGCCGGGAAAGTCAACACTAGGTACAGACAGTTGACCTGACCAGTAGCAGGAGGAACAAGCTAGGGCCCTGAGGATCTGCAAAGACCAAAGCATTAGTCTGTTGAGCCAGTGTGCTGGCTACAGTCCAGCAGTTTCAGACAACTGACTATCTGATTGCATGCCTGGATTTTAGTAATGATTTTACATACTTATTTGATGATTTGTATCCAAGCTTATGCTTCTGACAGGTGCCCTTGTGAACAAAATCTCGCTGGGCTATCGCATATGAATATTTCACAATCAATCATACTTTGATCTTTGGGACATATGTGCATTTGACATTATATTTAATTGTGCACAGAGTCTAAGTCTAAGCCTTTGTGAAATGAAAATAAAATCATCAACCCAGCATTACAGTTTTGGATTTAAATTGTTTCAGACTACGGTTTGAGTTCTGTGGTCTCAACTCTTCTTGCTTGATCTCTTTGAAATTGGCATAGGTTCTTCTGTCCTCACTCAGCTGATATGCACTGCCTTTTATTTGGAACTTGCCTGTGTGAGGAATGCAGGATTAATAGGGTCAACATTATGTGTATTTTAATATTATATAATGAGTTAGAGTATTGCAGTCTTCCGGTGTGGTACAGTGTCCTCAGACGAGAACAGAAGATCCAGAGCCCATGTCATGCTGTAAAAATGACAAAAAAGGAAATCATAAATACATTTTGCAAAGTCTTCCAGGCATTTTATTATTTTATTTGTATTGTGTAATACTGAAGTGGATCATTAAAAGTTTAATTTTAAGGTTTCTTCAATCTGACGTGGATGCCAGTTAGATTAATTAAAGTGAATGATCAGATCGGAGCTACAGGAGATTGATCAACTTGGAGTTTAATCAGTTGTATACATTCCAGATAACATGAAAAGAACACATTTACTTTTAAAAATCCTAGTCTAAAGTAACAGAAGCTTTAGTTTAATGAAGCATTCCACAAAACAGGTGCCTGTTTGAAATTTGGTATCATTCTTATCTTTACTTTTGTCATCAGGGGAAAACACTAAGGGAAAAAATAATGTAAAATGAGAATCAATGCTTATAAGCTAAAAAATAATGATCCCAGATGCAACCAGTACCTGGAAAAAAAGCAGGATTTTTTTTTTTTTTTTTTTAATCTACTGAACTTTCGATACCAATTATTTATCTTTCTCTTCTTTGGATCTGACTTCTTAAGTGTATGCAAGTGAAAAAGAGTAAATAAGGAGGAAAACAGATTTTGCCAAGTCACATGCAAAGTAGCAATAAATCAAACAGCTTGTCTACATTCTTCTAATCTTTCTATTCTAATCTGTGAGTGAGATTTATAAATGACCTCTCCTCTCCTCTCTGCTCGTCTTTCTAGATTGTGATCACAAACAGTTCACAGTCCTCCACTCCATGGGTGCTACCAACCAAAGACTGTGCTGGTGATTTATCTTCAACTGATCAGTTTATCAGTCCAAATGCTGTGCTAGCTAGAAAGTACCCTACAGGTGTAACAGGTATTTTAGAAAGCAGCTGTCTTCGCAGTCCAGAACGAGAGCAGTAGAGCCTCAGCAAACAATTTTCTGTCTGCTAATGACTTTTGAAACTTCAAAATCCCTCTGCTAACCCTTCTTTAAGACATAAAAACTGTTGTGGAATGAGTTGGCTCTGTTGTTACTAAAGGAGTACTTTGTTTTGGAATCAATAAGCAGCTTGTTTAAATATCAACACTACAAAGCAGCTATAGTTTTGTCAAATGCCTTCCCTGTTCCCCTCTACATCATCTCGCGGTGGCTGGGTGCTAGAAGATGGGTGTTTGCATGAGGGAGGCTCCAGCCCTGACCCTGGCTGTCTGACCGGGACTGCGGGAGCCGGTCAGGACAGGATCACCCAGTACTTTGTACATTCTGTGTTCGAGAGGTACTTCGCCCCAGTTTTCAGTTATTAGAAGCTGCATATGCTTTGCAATGACTATAGAACTTAAATGTGGAAAAGGGACTAATAGTAATAATACATTACCAAGTTGGCCTTGATAATATTTAAATAAAAACAAAATGGATAGGAAACACTACCTGTAGGCCAACTGTTTTTTTTTTTTTTTAAAGACATTCTGTTACACTCCAGAAAACTTATATTTCCCTGATATAATTATATCATACCCCAAGGAGCAGGACACCCCAATGAACTCGATGCAGTTGCTCTATTTTACATAAGTAAAATGAGAATAGAATCTGGCCTAATGTTTATTTCATTTTATCAGAGTGGATAATACTGTCCTGGTGGCATTAAATACAGCTAATCACTCCCCTCCCCTTCCGTGCATACACGTTTTTGTTAAAATTTAACTATTTACATGTATGTCTCTTAGTATTGCCTAGAAATCAGTCAAAGAAGAGTAGGTCATCTATCCTGCCCTACTGTTTATATATTAATCATCTGGCAAATAAACCGCTCGGTATCCTACCCACCTCAGTAATATTTGTGATGTAATTTGTTTGGATGCCCAAATGTCACCAGCGTTGATTGTAAGAGATGAAAAAAATGTACTTGCTCAGCACACCAAGCTCTGGGCTAAAATGTAAGCATGAAATCTCTGGTTTATTTTTGTAATAATGTTTACAGCTGTTTAATGACCCTGAAAGGGTTCAGTAGTCTGGTGTTCTGTATTTCTTAACAGGAGTGTATTATGCTTATAACAGCCTTAGTTAAACTATTTCAGCTACAACAATAAGAACGATATTTAATAAAAATTCAATATATATTCCGAAGTTTCTCAGCAATACCTGTTCACGAGTTGCTAAGAACTGAAGCAATCTGTGTTGGAGTGTTTAGAATTTGTCAATGGACCACAAGATAATGTAGATATATGTGGATTTTTGTAGCTGGAAAGATAAATACCAGGTCTGTATTCGGAAAGCATAAGTAACAGTGTGTGTAACTCTCACTGCTCAGAGGATCAGGGCCAGAGCGAGCTTGTCATTTAAGCACGTGAGCTTGTAAAGCATTACTTTGCTTACTGAACTGTAAATCTTTTAACTAACCTAATCTAAGCTATAATAACAGCACAACGGTGTTTTTAAAATGACTCTTTTCTCTACAGCAGTGAAGAGGGACATGCTTTAGTGTGTGTGTCCAGTAGGAACGAAGAGGTGTAAATAAGAGCTGAATTCGGCCCATCTGTTTACAGAGATAACAGATGTGCGTGTGCATATATGTCCATGGATACAGATACGTGTATGTCTGCATATGTTTACATGGGTGTGTAGGCATATATTTATATTTAAACTTTCTTATTCTATTTGCCATCTTCTTTTCCCCTCTGTTTCCAGCAAAAGGAAGCTGAGTGTCTCATATTACATTAATGCAGTTGTGATGACAGGCATTTCTGGTGTCATAATTGGTTTTAAATTCCAGTAATCCATTTCAAATAGTTCAATAAAATCTGTGTGTTCAATTGGAATGGCTAAAGTCAGAACTTTCCTTGCTGTTATCACAGGAAATAGTCTTGAGGGCAAAAATGTGAGTGAAATCAAAATAATTATTAGTATCATCAAAGGGGCTTGAATGTCTCACTGTACCTTCATGTGGAAGATGAGAGAGTATTTTTATAATATATGTATCCAGTTGGGAATTTCATAAGCTGAGTATTCTCCTCATAGCAATAGGAAATGGCACACCTGACTGGGGCAATGGCTCTCCTGCGATGGGTGGTTTGCTTTTACTGAGGGGCCGCTCCTGCCCTGCCCTGTGCAGTATAAACCAAGCTGGTGTGTAGCCCGTGCCTGTGTAGCAGGGTGAGGACTGGGCTTTCTGGCTGTTGTGGCTCACATGGGCGAGAGCTGAGGGTAAGTTTAGGTTAGGAAGGACAGCCCAGGAACAACTCCTGACACCAACATGCTCTGTATCTTGGGGATGCTTCTTTACAAAACATTTGAGATAATTAAAGGTCAAAAATTTACTACATAAATTTTAACAAACATATTTTGAATTTCTTAACAATGTCAAGTCTGATGTGCAGTTGATTTTGTAAACATACGTTAACTACAGAGAACATTGTGCTTCTGTTCCCAGGGTGAGTGATGGTAAAACACTCTGTTTCATCCATGTAAGAGAGATCAGAATCACAAAAATAGTGTAATAAACTATATATTTAACAATTGAAAGCTAGACATTTTCCCTTCCATGAAACAGCATTGCAGCACTTACAAATTGACATTTCCAGATTTTTTATTTTTGAATACTTGGTGTTTTGGCTGGGGGGGGCAAGAAGGGCAGGCCATAATGAAGAAAGATGTGAAAAGTATTTATTTTGTCAAAACACTTGAAATTACAAACTGGCTATCTGTTAAAAGGTAAATTTAAGTGAAGTCCATTCAGGTGGGGTTTTTTAGTGTTTTCAGCATTTAGCTGTTGGGGCAGAATGGATATACAGTAAAATTGCACTTCAGGCCAGTCTGAGGAGCATGGTTGTGTCTGTAAGGAAATCCGTGGGGAGGCAGAAGGACTGCACAGCTGTGGGTATGTGTGCAGTGCAGAAGCACCCCTGTACCTCTTGGGTGTTGTGGAGAGCAGCAGACCCTGAGAGAGGGTCCTAGTCGATGGGAAGAACCTATGCAATGACCACCAAGGTGAGGACCCTGAACTGCAAGGCCTGAAGCAAGAGGCTTACTGGGAAATGGAAGCCCCTTACCCCACCTGGTGTAACCCTGTCTGGTCGTAGATCTAGACAGGGATGATGGATAAAGAGGGAGAGAATGAAATTGCTAATGTTTTTTAGAGAAATTAGGCAAATTAGATTGGGTTATCTAATTCATAGTGGGATGATGGATGAGGAGGAGTTCTATTTCTGTCTTGCATGTGGATACAAGATGAGATTTTGGTAGGTTTTGCTGTGAATGGGCTGAAGAATACAGAGAGTCTGATTTACAGAGAGCTAATCAGTGGCAGGGTCCCTGCTGTAATTGGGAATTGCAGGAGGAGAAGTTTGATATGGCACCACTTTGAATGGCATGGTTATACTTTGCAATGAAACCAGGTAGGAGTGAGGAAAAGAGACAGTTCAGAGTCAGAAGCAGGAACAAGACTACAAGAAACTGGGGCAGATAAGGGTGGGAATACAGTTTAACTGAAGAACTGTAGCATCTTGAGATTGTGGTAGCTCGGTCCTAGAAACTGATCAGCTGATCAGAGTATGCAGCATTCAGAGGTGGTTGTTTCTCATTAAGCAGAGGCTTTACTGACATTTCTGCATATTTCATCAAAAATGTATAAAATTTCCAGTGCCAAAAGATCAATGTGTCTGGGTCAGTCTCCCCAGACTTGATCCAAAATTATCAGTTTTAAAATAAAAAAAAAAATTATGGGTTTGGTCTTCCTCTTGATTTTTTTTTTTGACTCATCCTATCTATAGTCTATATTATACATGTCTGTATGTTTGTGGGAGACAGAAAATAGCAAAAAAAACCTTTTAGAAAAAATTGTCATGTTCCAACTACAATATTAAAGTTATCTTTGAGAAGGAGCCACAGAATAACTTAAACTCTCAACCACAACTCCCCCTCCCCAATCCAAATAACCATATGTTTGAACTGATGCTTAGGGTTAAACATGAGAATTAATAAACTCCACTGGGATATGTCAGCATTTCCAAACTTCGATTGAGCATAAAATGCTAAAATTAACTACCCAAACCTTCTTGAGCATGTAAAGGCACCAGTTCCCATTGAGGTCAACTGAATAAATGAAATTTAGACTGCATTTTTCAAGCTGTTACAGAATAATGACGATTCACAAAGCTTTTCTAAACCCTCTTTAATATATCTATGTGTCTGTACATGCAATGCATTTCTGGAATTTTATGTTCTTGTTTGCCAACATGACATCTTTAAGCATGGTGAGGAGAAATAACACCTGTGGTATATGGAATCCAGACAGAGTAGATGCTGGTTTTGGAGGTTTTCTTGTGCTGTTTTTTGGGGGATTATTTGGGTTGTCTTCTTTTTAAGAAATGCGTAGGCAGATTTTCAAAATCTCAGTCAACTTCAGGCAGTAACAGGCCTAAGCACTACAACTCTCAGATGTTTTAGCTAATCCTTTTGAACATGAAATTTGGTTCATTTCAACAGTTAAGCAAATTTTCAAAAATTTTTAAAAAATGTGTTTGTATGTACAAATATTTTGAATGATTGTGGTCTGCTGCACAGAAAACTTGCATGGAAACAAAAAATTCTATTTGTTTAGTACGTGGCCTCGGGTGAATGCCTGTCTTGACTATGTTCCCCTATCTTTGGAAATCAGACATTGCAAGATGAACTTAAGTGAAGTCCTTTAGGTATAAGTGTTTTCCTTTTGTACACTTGATCTCATTAACATTTTTATAAACAATAACATTAACAGCATGTAAGTAATGGTCCCTAACATGAAACCTGAATCTGAGCACTGTTTATCTTTGAAAAAGATCTGCTTTACATCTGAGCAAAATTTTGTAGCTCATGTTCATCTTTAATACACATGAATATACACATCCTCTTTTACTTCTTACGAGATCTATACTGTATCACAACCTCAGTCATCCTACTGAGGACCAAATGGGTCTCTTGGAGACCACCCATGCTTTTTTTTTTTTAAGCCCCGCTCCTGCAAATACTTAAGCATGTGTGGAACTTTGCTTTCAAGAGTCACCCTTTGAAGTCTACGGGACTACTCCCATGAGCACAATTATATGCATTTTAAGTATGTGCCAGATTTGGGCCCCAAATTGTCTAGCAAGTGGCCACAGTTGAAGCTGCATGAGGAATGGTGTCCATTAGGAGCATGCCTGTAGCTTTTGTAGAAGGCATGGCGAGTAAATGCTTTTGGCTAAAGCCAAACAGAAAGTTGACCAAGTTAATTATTCAATAACGTATAGAATTCAGTTGTTTTATTTGTGAATAAAGTGTCAAATCACTCCACTGAACAACACAGATCTTAATTATGTTCTAATATAACCCTATAGCATCATATAGTTTGTGAGTTGTTAATGGGAAACTTTACATTTTAAATAGAATTTTATAGATACATTTTTGTATAGAGTAGAGAAGTGGCAAGGATAGAAGATTATTGTGGACAATTATGCAGACAAGAATCAGAGCACTTGTGTTTAACAAATAGCTTTGAATTCTAATTTTCTGCAATATACGCAGTGTAGGTACAATTTGTAGTCATTACTGTGTATTAGGAAAGTTATTAAAATTCTTAAACTTGTTGAGGCTTTCCACAACACCTTCCTCAGATTTTAATTGGTTTTATCTAGTTCCATAAGAGAGCTCTTTAAAACAAATCAAAGTGCCTTAAATCACATGTCTTACCCATCGAAGGACAGAGATATTCCTTCTATAATCTGGCAAGTTTTCCTAAGAACTGAAATCTTGAAGGTTCTCTACGATGAATTAAAAGACTTGGCAGATGATAATTTATGTGCCTTTTGATGGGCTCAGTTTCAAAATGACAAAATAACAATGTTTTGTAGCAGAAGGGTTAAATCTTAATCTCAGAGGTTTACAAAGCTGCTAGTCGCAGTCTCCTTAAAATTTAATATACCTCGTTAATGCTTAACTTGCAAACACTGAAGGATTTTTATGATTATAATCATGTGTTACAGCACCTAGTACTGTTTCTAAGCAGCATACTAATCAGCTTAATGAGATATTACTGCACTTTTTGTTGACTAAAGCAAAATCCCTTTTATTGTTCTAAAGCTTGTCCTTTACTTTATTTTTTCCCAAAACATTATCTTGTTTTATTGTACACCAGTAAATATCATACCATCGTTTTTTTGTCAAATCATAAAACTATATTTCTCATTGTAGCATGTGTAATATATTGAATATGGTTAATGGAACTCAAAGTTACAAATGGATTTCTGTTTTGGGGGGGTTTTTTTGCTGGCTTTTCTAGTGGTAATGGGAGAAATGCATAACATTTCTTATTCTGTAGATTTATAAGTGTAAACAGGTGCAATTTCAAAAAAAGAAAGACGAAGGGGCAGGAAAAAGCCTTTGCCCCTTCCGTAATGATTAGATTTTGAAATCGTAGCGTATTTTAAAATAGTAATTAATGGTTATTGGTAAACACACAGAACGATGAAAGCACATGTATGATCAAAATTGTGCAGCACAGTTGGCATTTAATACACTTTTTATTGCTTTTACACTAATTCCTTTGCATTATTATGAGTAGGTAAAACATAAAATGCAAATTGTACGTCAGTGATTCAATGCTTGTAACTCTTTCACAGTCTGAATCTAAAATATCTTCTGATTTTCAGAGATGGAGGAAGCTAGTTTGTGCCTTGGTGTTTCTTCAGCTGTGCCAGAAGCTGACGCCCATCTCAACAGCACCATACTCAATGGGCAGTATTCAATGAGCCAGAAGCTGCACCAGATCACTTCCCAGCTCAGCCATGCCTTCCCAGAGCTCCAGAACAGGCAGAATCCAGAGGAGAAGGCATCAGCACCGCTGGAAGACAAAAGCCACCTGTCCATAGCAAACCAGCCCATCAGCAGTCAGATGGCACTGTTGGCAAACCAGCTCAATAGAGAGGTTGATACCAGTTTGAATGGGCGCGTGGACCTGCAGCAGTTCTTAAATGGACAAAACCTAGGGATTATGTCTCAGATGAGCGATATAGAGGATGATGCCAGGAAAAACAGAAAGTACCCCTGTCCCCTCTGTGGGAAACGCTTTCGATTTAACAGCATCCTGTCACTACACATGCGAACTCATACTGGAGAGAAACCATTTAAGTGTCCGTACTGTGACCACAGAGCGGCTCAAAAAGGCAACCTGAAGATACACCTGCGCACTCATAAACTTGGAAACCTTGGCAAAGGTCGTGGAAGAGTCCGAGAAGAAAACAGGCTTTTACATGAGCTGGAGGAGAGAGCAATTCTTCGGGACAAACAGATGAAGAGCAGCCTCTTGCAGCCACGACCTGATGTGAAAGCACAGCAGCACACGCAGCCAATGCCTCTCGCAAACTGTAACTTGTCTGTGCCAGCTAATCACAGCACACCTGATATTTCAAACCCTGTTCCCTCTCCAAAGCCAGTCAGTGTCCAGGAAGAAGTTGTCGCTCAGACGGCTGGGTTCAGATGCACGTTTTGCAAAGGCAAGTTTAAGAAGCGAGAAGAGCTGGACAGGCACATAAGGATCCTGCACAAGCCTTACAAGTGCACCCTGTGTGACTTTGCCGCCTCGCAGGAGGAGGAGCTGATTAGCCACGTGGAGAAGGCTCACATAACCGCAGAGTCAGCACAGGGCCAGGGCTCCAATGGGAGTGGGGAGCAATCCACCAATGAGTTTCGTTGCGAGGTGTGTGGCCAAGTGTTTAGCCAAGCCTGGTTCCTAAAAGGCCACATGAGAAAGCACAAGGATTCCTTTGAACACTGCTGTCAGATCTGTGGGAGGCGATTCAAAGAGCCTTGGTTTCTTAAAAATCACATGAAAGTTCACCTGAATAAATTATCTGTAAAGAACAAATCTCCTAATGATCCCGAAGTACCTGTCTCCATTAGCAGCATGTCCCAGGAAGCTCATGCAAACTTATATTCAAGATATCTGTCGTGTTTGCAGAGTGGATTTCTTCCTCCCGACAAAGCGAGCTTAAGTGAACAAAATCAAATCTATAACAAAGGAGATATGCCCATGAAAGAGAAAGAAGTCTTGGGGAAGCTCCTTTCACCCATTTCTGGCATTGGCCACAGTATTGCTGAAGGGGATAAACATTCTTTATTGGGCTGTCTCAATCTGGTGCCTCCTCTGAAATCCAGCTGTATAGAAAGGTTACAAGCTGCCGCCAAAGCGGCAGAGATGGATCCAGTAAACAGCTATCAGGCCTGGCAGCTTATGGCAAGGGGAATGGCCATGGAACATGGCTTTTTGTCTAAAGAGCAGCAGATACAGCGCAGCCATGAAGATACTTTGGCAAATGCTGGAGTTATGTTTGATAAGGAGAAGCGGGAGTATGTGTTAGTAGGAGCAGATGGCTCTAAGCAGAAAATGCCTGCTGATTTGGTTCACAGCACTAAAATGGGCAATCAGAGAGACTTGCCAAACAAACTAGACCCTTTAGAAGGCAGTAGAGATTTTTTGTCACATGGTATGAACCAGGGACTCGATTACAACTTACAAAGTCATGGAAACATAAAAGAAAAGCCAACTGAATGCCCAGACTGCGGAAGGGTTTTCAGAACATACCACCAAGTGGTTGTTCACTCCAGGGTCCACAAAAGAGACAGGAAAGGAGAAGACGAAATAATTCAAGGTAGTCTTGATGAGCGACGTGGATCTGGAAGTGATCAAGAGTCTCAGTCTGTCAGCAGGTCGACAACACCAGGGTCCTCTAACATTACTGAAGAAAGTGGAGTAGGTGGGGGTCTCTCGCAGACGGGGAGTGCCCAGGAGGACAGCCCACATCCTTCCTCACCCTCCTCTTCAGGTATGATAACTTCTCCTTCCCTCTCTGTAGGTATATTTGAAATTACAGCAACAAAGTAGCTTATGCATTCTCTCTTAGGTTGCTTCCTAGCAGTCCACAGGGACGTGGTGTTATGTGCCAGAACATCTGTGTTTGGGTTCCCACAATGCCTTCGAGGTTAATTCTCGGCTCACCCTTTTCTCCCCTCCAAGGGCAGGTTTCCTAGCCTTTCAGCTGTCGCCTCTGACACCCTACCGGCAGCAGCGTGCAGGGTCTGTGCAGTCGCCAATGGCAATGTTGCTTCCAGGCCCTCTCCCTCCAGGTTTTGGAAGGTGGTTTTTTTTCCCCTTGTCTTTTATTCATGGTGCCTCTCTTGCAGATCTTGCCGTGTCCCCCGTGTAAAAGGGTGAGGACAGAATGCCACCTTTGAGCTATAGTTCAGAAAATAGGATTAAAAAACAGCATGTTGACTAACCCCTCTGAGTGTCCTTATTCCCACAATCATATCAATTAGCTGAGATGGGTACTTGTACCTGGCCACTAGACTGATTAAATAGAGATTCAAAAATACAAATTAATAACTTTTGGACAATCTTTTAACTTATGTGCACTTTTAAAAACATGTATGAAGCATTCGGCTTAATTCACATCTCTTTGAAAGTACAAGAAAAATAGAAATTGGACTGAAACATTTTAATTGCACTGTATGTCATGTTAACTTGCTGAGTATAAAATAGCAAAGCAGATAATATTTCATGGGAGATGTCTATAAAATATTGAGCGTCCTGGTACAATTTTTAAAGTTACTAGCCTATGACTGCTGAAATAAAATCTCCAAGTAATAACAGGTAAGATTTCTGGCCTCATGTATATTTCCAAAGTCACTTACTAATGGATAGTAAATTGAAAGTTATATCTTCAGCCCTTTATAAAGAAAGCACCTCACTAATACTGTAATCATTCTGCAAGCCTAACAACAGAGGAAATCATGCCATAACAAATACTCTGTTACTAATGGCAACATTGATTTCTGCAATCAGCCATTAAGTCTAGAAAATGAAAGACAGTTTGAGGTACCTTAAGGCATTACATTGCCCACTGTTAAAGAGCTGGTAGCAGGCTGTTG
>CM020040.1:9716848-9741848 GCA_009769605.1 Bucorvus abyssinicus
CAGCATAGAGAAACCTGAATTCCAGCCCAACCCAGTGTTGCTTTTCCAGGAAGTCTGGCACTGATTTGGACATCTGAATGATAGTGTCTTTTCTGAGCCTGCCCTGGTGCCCTAGTATCACACCCGAAGTTAGAGTACAAGCCCACGAGTCTTGGAAGAAGGTCCACATCTCAGAAATACTGACTTTTTCCAGAAGGCTAAGGAACAGGATTTGTGATCCTAAAGTCCTGAATCATTTTGGCAAAGGTACATTGCCCATCTTGGTGAAAAACAGTAGGTGAATATTGATAAAGAAATCAGCATCCCTGGTGGCCTGAATTGCTGTCACTTGGCAGAGCAGGGAAACTGGACTCTCATTGTTTCAAAGCATTGTTGTCACTCTCGGCTGACATTTTTCTTTACTACGGTTCTGGATAAAAGCAAGTCTCTAGAGCTTAAAAAGAGAGACGGCTACATCTCCAGCCTACCTTTTTGGTAGCAAAAGTAAGCTTGTCCCCCTACAGCAGAATGAAAGAGTATTGCAAGCCTGCCCTGACACAGGGAAAGCACGGGTAGTTGCCAGTATTGACATTCTGTTCCCTGCTGTCCCTGCTATGCAGGCTGGCTTGGACTGAGCGAAAAACGGGGATGTGAATACTGACCTGTTTCATGTCCATATGATAGCTGCATCTGAGGGTTTTTTTTGAGTACTTATTGCAGAGCCATTGCTGCTGATTGGTTTGTACCTGCATCGGTTAGCAATACTCAAGTGGAGTTTAAGAAGTCTTTGACTAACACTCTTCCTAACTGTGGAGCACCCTTTCACCCTTGTCCCTAGCAAGGGGACAAGATGATGTCAGCTTGTGATATCATCTCTAGTCGTGGCTTGGTCTGGTTGACTGCACCAACTTAATGCTCTTCTTCTGTATTTGAACGTTTCCTACTTGTACTTACAAAGGTCTTAACTGCCTTGGCTAGCTGCAATTTAGATGGTCTCAAAATTTATTAGACAGTTATTTTGGGGTCCAAATAAAACCGAGAAGCTTGGCTGCAGTTTCACAGGCTAGCATATAAGTGAGTATTATCAAAAGTGAGGAGGAAGAAGAGGGGGAAGGAAACATTAGGCAGACATCCAAGAATAGGCTGAAATACCAGTGTGGTATTTTGTTTGAGCACCGCGATCACGCGATGTGGAGTGTGACATTCCTAGGAACTCAGTCATGGACAGCCTAAGTCCCTGAAGAACCCAAACGCCTCAGATACTGCAGGTCCACCTGAGGCATGCAGCCAGCACTGGGCATTTGTAGTTGTGAGCCCTGGCAGGGTCCCAGGCCCTCCAGGGAGAAGACCCAGACCCTCCTGACCTGCCTCCTGCTCCCCATGGCAGAGAGGAAGGAAGGCATGGCATACCTGCTGGATGGAAAGAAGCTGTAGTGGGATCTTACCAGGCTGCTGGCTGGGGTGAGCACAGCTGTCCCACAGTGCCAGCATGGCCTCTGCAGGCTTCCCTCTCTTTCCTCTCCTTCCTTTCCTTCCTTCCATGGTGGCAGTATTTATTCCTAAATGACACCTCTTTCTCCTGCTATAAGACACACTCAGTATTTCTAGACTATTTTCCGCTTCTTCCCAGATTTTCTGTACTTTAATCCTTCATTGTCAATGAAAGCCTGAGCAGAGACTTTGAGAGGGCACAGTGGAGTAGCCATACTTTGGACTTTGTTTAAATACTAAACTAAATAGTAGGAGGCAGAAGTAAGTATGGGACTTCTGGGCCACGTCTGGGTTTTTGAGCTCATTTCTCATCTTCCCGGAGCAGCAGAGATACTGCAGTGTAAACATTAGGTATATCACTAGTGAGAAAATTTACAGAATGTGCAGTAGAGTTACTGCTACTTATTTTTCACGAGCTTTGTAAAGATGTCTGTAAGTGGGATTTTTTTATAATTGTATAATTGTCAGCTGTGATTCCTGCTTATTTCTGTCTTGAGTTCTGGCTGTGTGTTCCTCATGTCTCCTTTTAGGTGTCCCCTTCATTAGGTTTTTAGGAATGCCTTGCCACGTGTTTCATAGGCTAATGTACTGAAAACTGATCTACTCACACCTTCTCTAACACCAAGGCAGTGGAGAAGTCCAATTATCAAAGACTAAATGATTTTCCCTTTTTAGTGATCTAACAAAACTATTCAGAGAGGGACAGAAGCAAATCTGAAAAGACTTTCTGAAATGTCTTAAGCATCCCTCTTATATACTTCACACATTTCCTGGCAAGTTTATGGAATATCAGGTATAATCTCACTGAGACCAAAAAGTGACTCAACAATTTCTATAAGCAAAGGAAAGGCAAACAGATTTTTTTTTTGTAAGTTGGAAAGAGTTCAAGGAAAGAACAGCACATCTTTGATTTTGATTATTAACTGGAAATAGATGGCCATATAAGAATGCCATATATGTAAAGAGGAAAAATTACAGAAGTGGAAGTTGACAGTTACTGTTCTTTTGTATATTCTAGTGTGTACATTTTAATCTTCTGTACATATATATGGTTTTATACATCTGCATATGTATTTGATCAAGTAGATATCTGTTATGATTAATATTTTCTGTGTTATTCTGCCACTAAAAAAAGTAGGCTGTGAGTTCTGAAGCGGAGGATTTTCTCTATCAGATATATTATATCAGAATAGAATTCTATTATTCTATAATTTTATTTGTTTTCTTAAAATAATTATGGTGCCAGTACAGTGAGAACATTAAGTCAACATGCAACCACATTTACCACACAATGGTATCGGGGTCACCACAGTTATTTCCTATTCTGTGTGGAAATAATACTGTGGTTGCTCAGATGCTACTATCTAGTAACTTTGTGTAAATGCAGTGATGGTGACCACTATAGTATAATTATAATGAACTTCCCTTGCAAGAGGGGCAAGGAATTAACGTGGACATAACTGAAAAGGACAAGCAGTAGTAGAGGACAAATACAGAACACTTTATATTACTATTTCTTTGGCTGCTCCTTTTAAGTCTTATTGTTGAACATGCTGATACTTTGCAATGAAAACCAAACTCACTTTCATTGACAAGGACAAGAGCATACGACTTGGGCAATGCGATAGCCCAGTGTCAGCTGTGATCTGCCGCCAAACGACAAGGGAATCCATGTTTGTTATTCATCTACCAAAACATCATACGTACAACCTTTTATTCAAAGCTCGACACAGCAAGTTTGTCTGTGCTGAAGAGGTTCTGACGGTAGGATTGCAGTACCTTTCTTCCTCTACCCTCAGTCTTCATATGGGCGACAGTTCAGCAGCTGTCTGAGCATGGGCAGAGAAACTGAAGCCAGTGAGACTGCTGCAATAGCACCAAGGAACAGTCCCGATTTCTTTTGCACTGAAAAAACTGTGAAAAGACCTGAAACTACGTTTGTGGCAGCCAGAACTGAAGAACTCACAGCTGTGGGCACAATTGATGCCCATCAATTCCCAAGTATTCTCCTCCCAGCTCCCCTGTGGTGAATAGCAATGTTTTTGCAAACATATCTTAGGGCAAGAAAAGATGCACAGTGGTGACCCTGGTGCAGGTTCTCAGTCTGTTGAGGACAGTGATTAATATTAGAATTAGGCATGCTGCAGATACCTTGTTTTTTATGTGCAGCAACACTGAAGTGATCTCATCAACTATCTGAACATTCAGCAAGTCCAAAATCAAACGCTTGTGTGTCAGATATACACACTGTATTTGTACTGTTGCTCTATCTAAAGAACATGCCAAATGCTTTGCTTAGAGTGAGTTGAGAGAGACTCATTACTAAGAACATGTGTAGCATTATCAATGAAAAACATTATTGTTCTTTTCCTCAGTGGTTTTAGTGTCCTTGCTTTTCCTTTCATAGGAGCCCATGCTAATAGATCTTCAGACAATGTGGGGCCTGATTCACTACCTCTGTGCACACTGTGTCATCATTTACACCTCTGCATCATTGGTGGGAAATAAAGACACATGAGCGCTTTGTGCTAGTTTACACGTGTTTTGCAAAAATAGAAATGATTGTGCAAGGCAATGGAGAATCTGAATGTGTAGGGCAGTGCTTTTTATTCTATTTCTTCCCAAAAGTAGATGAACTTCTATCAGCCAAACTTAAGCAGAACTGAATATAGCAAAGTGTAATCTTTTACAGTGAAAGAAAGATGTCCAGCTGTACCTTCAGGCACCACAGCTAGGAGGTAGATGAGCGTGTCTTTACCCAGTGATGTTGTCTTACTGGGCTTTTAATTATTTTCTGCCCTTCACTGGCATTAAGCTCCTACACCTTCTGTTGAAAGAATTCTGATAGATTAAACATTTTTGTACTTTTTCATATCCTGATGTATTTAAAAAGCACTGCTGATTTGAATTTAGCTTGATGAGGCTAGCAAGCCTGGAAAACATGGTAAGTGTTTTGCAGTTAAATCCTCAACACACTACACTACTATGCTTGTTCATCATCTGGGTTTTCACAGCTCTAGTCAGAATTTCAAAAGATTCCTTGGCGAAAGAAAATACCAGACGTTAAGTAACAGAGGGCTTTCTTAAATTGTAGAGTAAATTTTGGCAAGCATAGAAGGCAGTGTTTCAAAACCGTCTGTTTTCATTGTTGCTGTGTTCAGAGAAAGGTCCGGAGAAGACAAACCAAAAAGAAAATGAAAATTACTGTATTGAGGATAAATATACAAAAGGTCAGTTTTAACAGAGTTAAGTACGGTAGACTCTTTAATAGTCATCGTTTCGGACACTGGGTTGCATTCAGTAATTTTCAAAACAGTCACTGATGAGTAGCTAGTATAATAGAAACAAGGTGAAAGTCATCAGCTCAATTTAAAATAATTCTGTAGATTCTTGAATGAAAATGGAAAAAGAGCAGCACATTTGAGCTGGTTGTTTTATGTCATTACCTTATATTATGTCAGAACGCAGCTTCTTTAGTTGTATCATTAACTATATTTAATCAAGTGCATAAACCTGCTTCTCAGCTGCACATGTGGAACCATACTGAAGATCAAGGATTAAAGGAAACAGGTTATAACTGTACTCAAAACCTTGAAGGCACAATGTTTTTTACTTTCAAAATACCTCCAGAAAATTAGTATCCTTCTAATCTGACTCCTGCGTGAAAAAATGGTGGGACAGGTGGACTCTAAGGGGTAATATGAACATCAGATGACATTTATAGTGTGGAAGAAGGAGTGAGCTGTTGAGCATGTAATAGTTGTAATGTAGGTGTTTCTTTTGGACATTCTACTTTGCTATCTAGCTCTATAGTTGATTTTTTATTTTATTTTTGTAATGGTTAAGGATATGGTAATAGAATAGTTGTGAAGTAAGAATAGAGTCACTCTCTGCTCTTATACCAGTTAATATCTTTTGAAGCATAAATTAGGAGAGCAGGAGTGTGCACTAGGAGTCTTCCAGGTTCGTGGCTGGTATTTTGTCAGTGTGACCCTGTCTCACTCCAGTGATCAAACTCAGCAGGCAGTTAACACTGAGCTAACCAGGTTTGTCTGCTTATGACAATGCTAACAACAGTACTGTCATTTCTGTTAAAAACTCGCAAGGCTGTACTCCAGGAAAGGGGCACTGCGCTTCAGACTGATAAGAAACCACAAAAGCTGTCCATCTACTCCATTGCATTCTGAAACAGCGTGCACAGAAGTAGCATTAGAAATAGTTTTTGCTGACATAAATATTGCATCTACTATTTTCTTCGACTCTTACCATTTATAGTACATTCTGCTGATAAGCTGAATGCAGCCTATATATGGGGAGAGAGATGTAGAAATAGATGACCTACCCTGAAGTATTTGGCTTATTAGGTCTTCCTTTTGATTATCTGTGTCTGGGTGGGTGAACAAAAATTCCAAACTTCCCTTGAGACAAGCAACATGCGATGTTTGCTGGCTTGTTTGCATCCCTTTCAAATATTCCACAGATTGTACAGACAAAAGACAGATTAGGCTTTGCATCAGATTTACTAGAGCTCTACCTCCTTGCTTTTGGACTCCAGCTTGCATTTTACACTTCTGTCTGAAGTTGCTGAAGAAATTGAGCTTATGTGTGCAGTGTTTGTACATAACAGGCTTTCCCAAGTGACTATTTAGCACTATTAAAAAACAAAACCAAGACTGGCAATAAGATTCTGGTAAACATAAATGGATTCTATTTAAAAATGGCTCATGGCATCTTTCTGTAATGTCCATCTTTTCGCTGCATGCAGAATGCTGGTAGCATTAGTGAATTAAAAACCACACAGATTTTCAGGGATTTGTGCCTGATTTGCATTTACTGTACAGATGTTTAGCACTGTTCAGCAGTGTAGTAAACTTAAAGTATAGGAAGAAATATAACATAAGTACACTTCAAGCCTTTGTGACACTGCCTGACTGCTGTGCGTGGCGTATTAAGGTACACTCTTGTGTACTTCTTGGTTTGAAACTTCTAATGCTGCATGATTCATAAAGCCGAACTCTGATATGCCAGTGCCATCTACTATGTTTTAATCAGTCACATCAGGTATGAGTTTAGTACGGTAACTTGGAGCCAAACATGAGTGTAGTTCTGTAAACATTGTCTTTTGAGAGATACTCCTTTCTTCAGTATCTGTCACTGGCTAATGTTTTTTTGAATCCTCATTTGAATCTTTATGTGTTTATTTTTTAATTTCCTGTCAACAGAAGCGGAATCGGTGGCTCTGTCTGTTACTAATATTTAAAATGTGGGTGTTTGGATTTTTTTAACACCCTGGATGCGATGCCCCTTTAAATTTCCTTCATTTGTTCTTCACCTCTAAACAATCTTTCATTACCAAGTTGTTTATCTGAGAAGAAAGTGAGACTGTCTCTTTGTATTGCTGAATAACATCACTCTTTTTCTCAAGAAGTCATTACACGCTGACATCATATTGTTCTTCATTAGATGATCTGTTGCCTGAAAGTATCTTGGTGACACTGAACTTGAAAGCAACAAGAGTACAAGTGTTAGGATGCCTGGAGAGCAGAGACTGGCAATACCTTGCTCAAGCAAATATCTAAGATAATTTTAAAAAGGCATTAACAAAAACAAACCACCCCCACAGAGGTAATTTTCACCTCTGATTTTTTCTGTGTTTCTTAGTCCGGCCCAGACTTCAGCCATTGCTGTTACAATGCTGGAAGCCAAGTCCTGCCTAGCAATGATAGCCATGCACAAGAATTTAAACTTAAAGATAAATACCACATCTGCTGGTAGTGTCCAGAGATTTTTTAGGTGCTTTCCGATAACAAAAGGGTGGTTTCTGTCTTGAAAGTATATGTAGATGCGTAGAAAAAGACCTTCGATATTCACAAAGACCACAATTAACCCTACACTGTAATTGCCATTTCCTGATTAGTTGGAAACCTTATATACTCAATAGATTTTATTTTTCATGTTTGTGACTTACATGAGAAAAGCTCACAATACAATTGTTTGTGAAATTTGTGCAAGTATTCCTTTGATTCAAGCTGTTTCACAAGTAATTTCAAAATTCTTATTCCTGTGGCTGGGTGCATGAGAATGATCTTAAAGTCTTTGTAAATGTTTGACCATGCAAACTAAAATCTGACTTTTCTTAAAGATGTGGTATTGTTCTCTTCAATTGTCCTGTTGGGTGAAGTATTCTTCCCATGCACTTATTGCATGTAGAAGGAAGAAGAACACAGACATCCAAAGGAGCTGAGAAAATTCTCCCTATAATCTCCAAACCTCAAACCCTGTAGAAAACTGAAAAAAGTGTGTTTGCCTGACTCAGTCCACAGGTGTGATCACTTCCCTCACAGGGACAGGAGCTACCATGGCTGCAGTTGTCTCAGAAACAGTAGTTTAAGCACAGCGGTTTGTGGGGTTTTTTTAACTTTAATAAAGCAGCAATGAAAGACTTAAAATACATTACCCTTCAGAAGTATGAATTATATTCCACTTCAGATGGGATAGTGGAAGGGAGGCAAGTACAAGAGCTGTGTGGCCCAGAGAGGTGTCCATTGTCTTCCTCACTTATGCATCATGTTCTACCTTTTGCTTCAAGTTCCCTCTACTTACCCCTAGACACAGTTGACGCTCTTCCTGACCAGGCATTCCTGAGGCCATTAAACCACTGCTTGTATAGAAGGTAACATTAGGTGAAGTTCCTACAGCCATTACCCTTTCCAAATACCTGTTGATTTATGAGGAGCCAGAGCCACGTGGCTCATTAATTCTCCTCCAATTTACCATCAAGGGCTCTGCCAGCCATGGTGTTGCAGCGGAATTCCAGCTTGGGAATCACTGGTGCAGTAATCAAACACAGAGCTCGAACGGTTAATGCTCTGTTTGCAGATCCTATTGGATAGCTACTAAAGTTGCATGGGTGAAATAGATAAAGTTGGGAAGTCTGCAGTAGACGTGTTTGCCTTTATACTTATTTACTCACTGTTGTTGCCTTTGTACAATAATATCTTTTCCCTGAAGGCCTTTGAAAAATTCGATCACAAAATAGAAAAAGAGTATGTTTGTTCTGGGTAAAATTTGGCAGCATTGTTCTGATGACACCTGTAAAACATAATTATAACTCCCATACCTGTTTCCTCTCATATTTAGAGAGGAAAATTCTTTGCCTCTAATCTCAGGTGCATACCTGTGGAAGGCTTAGATTCCTTCAAGCAGTATCAAAGTTATGATAACAGTGTGCAGCTGCTGACTGTCTTTTCCTTGTTGTTACTCACCCAGCTGTTTAGAGGAGAAGAAAAAGAGAGAGAATATCTCTAATCAGCCATATGGCACAAAGTTCTATTTGCCACAGTAAGTTAAAATGGACATTATTGGTCAGCATCTTGAATGCAAATTTTGACATAGCTTTTCAGGAGTACCAGAGATAAGGGAAAAGATCAGATATATTTAATTCATGTTATTTTATATTAAGTACAATAATACTTGATTCTGTCTCAGTGAAGTGTCCATGACTGGAGTCTGCCATACCCAAAAGATGATGTGAGCACGGAGTGCAGATCTCAGCCCCTGCTTTGGGTCCTAAATTAAGAACTGTTGAGATGGCACTTTGGATTTCTACAATGCAGTTTCAAGTTGCTTACATTGTGCATTATACAAATTAGTATTCTGGATCAGACCACTGGGCCATGAAATGTAGTAGATGTCTTTAGTAGCTGTTGATGTTTGTAGTGTGTATAGACAGTAATTTTTTCATTAAGAAAAAGTTTAATTTTGCTGTTGTTTGTAAATTGAACAAGAAACATACAGTTGAGTATGGGAAAAAGATCTTTGTCTTAAAAAGCACCCACCTTTTTGAGTGCAGGTGAATATTAGAGGAGAAGTGAGGGACTAATATGGTCCCTCCTTGTCGGTTTTATGAGTCTCTATTCTAGAAATTGCCATGGAAAATGAGGTTTTGGGGTCTTCACTTTGAAATTTTAGTGGGTCCACTTTAAAACTGTTTCTGCCATTTCATGCATACATATGACTGGAACTCCTTTGGTTACTGGCATATTGGCTTCGAACATACTCTTTGGAAGACTCGTGGTTGGAATGATATGTAGAAGGTAGGTGCACACCTGAGTGTCTAGGATTGGGGGCATGACTTTAAAAGGGAATTGTAACCCTATTCATGTTACTTATTGCAATACTACAAGAATGCTTTTTTTTCTCTGAAACTTACTGTATTTCTGAAAGATTTAAGAATATGATTAATTTTGTTCTGCTTGTAATATACTTAAAAACACATTCCAGAAAGAATAATACCCAGTTCTTCTAAGTGTCTTTAATGCATAGGTCTCAAAGATCTCTCTTACCCCTGATTTCTTGCTTAATTGATCACAGTACTATTTATATTTTGTGCATGTTTTTATGATCAACACTGGTAAGCTAGAGATATTAAGGTCCCGTCCACTTAAGATGTTTTTGCCCAAGTTCTGATCAGTTGAATGAGTGTTTCTGATGATGCTGTGTTGGGATTTCAGTTTGCAGAGATACTAAGTTGGGATAGAGAGTATTGTGATTGGTGAGCCAGAGGAATTTTTCTGGTTGGTGCCATAAAAAGTCGCTGTGTACTAACGTTATTTAAAAAACAGACATGCTTTTTCCATTTGGTTAATGATTCCAGATAGTATAATCCAGATGAGTGGTCAGATCTCCTGTATTTTAAACAGTCTCTCTTCTGTGATCCTTAATGTCCTTTGGCTTGTACTTCATAAGGTACCAAGAAATGTTTGATCAGATAAAAAGCTTGTTTTCTAAGAATAGCTGCTTAAGTGGTTCTGCACTGTCTTAAAAATCTGTAATTTCATATGGTGAAGTGTTATCTCTTAAAAAATAAGTCTTGACCGATATCATCAGTACAACTGTTGTTTCCTTACAGAAGCACTATAATTAAAGCTATCACGAGAGAATTCAAAAAAAGGTGTGCAAGTATTTTTCCATATAATATGATGCTCTCTTTGTTTGATGGCCCATGTTGCTATTCTTCTCACTGTTTCCATTGCTGTTACTTAAAAGGCTTTGACAAATATAATAGACTTTTTGTAAAGATTCCATTATAAGTCACTTCCAACATATCATAGTGTGCGGTTAAAATGACTCTTGTGATTACTACTCTCCAGTGCTTGTGCTTCATCATGGTACCAAATGAAATTAAGAATAGAAATATTCCTGCCTTTACTCACCAATATTTAAAAAAAATATTCATGTAAAAATAACATTGCTGTAATTTATTCACTTAAAATTCTTTCTAGATCTTTTTCTTCCACAGTTCATTACGAATTGTTTTGAAAATAGAAATAGACTTTAAAAATTTAGAATATATACATTTTCTGAGAAAATTACTGTGCAGGCGGAAGCATTTTGTAAATAAGTTTTCTCAGGGGGCAAGACAATGCCATACATAGAAGGACAGTTCTGTAGTAGTAGATATGGAATGGAAAAAGCCACACTTCATTTCAGCATCGTCTTTTCACTACTCATCTAAAGCGTGTGGTTATGTATCTGCAGGTTCTAGATCTGTGTACGTCCCTATGGCAGAATCAGCCTTTCTGTCCTCTAACCCAAGATGACAGCTTGGATAGTTTTGATGTGGTTATTTTTTTCTCTTAGTGAGTAAGCGAGGGAATAAAGAGATGAAAAAATTAAGGAAGCCTTTCCCACCCTATTTCTTATTTTCCCAGGAAAATAAGAAATAATTATGCAACAGCTGTAGGGGATGAGTGTTCTGTTGCAAATGACTACCATGCATATGATAAGAATACCTTAAATAAAATGATATTATCACAGGATTTAATAATGCAATGGTGAAAATACTCACATACAGTGTAGCTCACATACACTAATATTAGTCAAGAGTGTAAAAGACCATACCTTGGTTTTTTGTGCGGAAAATACTTGCTTAAAAACTTAAGCTACAAGAGGAAAAGAGACAACCAAAATGACAGTGCAGTATAGTCATCTCCAATGGGATGAAAAGCTATCAGATCATTGATCTGGTGTGTCCCATTTCTCTTACAGTACATGAAGTGTTCAGGAGACCTCCATGTGCATAACGGTTGCTTCTCTGATATCTACCCAAAATCACAGTCCAAGAAGCTCAGTCCTTGAAGACTCAGCTCTGACATATCACCTCTCTCATTCTTCACTAGAATGCATTTACATGTAAGGATACTGAAAGTTATGATTGTTTTATAACAACCTGCTAGACTGGAGCAGTGGAGACAAGCAGTTCTAAGCACACTCTACTGCAGACTGCTTCCACTTCAGTCCCCTGCACTGTGACTCCTGTCAGAAATATGTGATACTTAGCAAAAATCTGTGTTAGTACTTAGTTGTAAAATCTGCTGGTAGAATTGCTTAAACGAAGGAAGAAGGCAGACAAGCCAACAGTTTTTGTTTCTCTTGCCCTAGCACCTCATGACAAGAGTTTTTAATTAACAACTCCTGCCTCACAACTCTTCCTTCAGGTATGGAGATCTTTTGGACATCTAGGCCAATAGCAATCTCAAACTACAGGCTTAGGCAGTTGGTATTCCTCCACAGGTTTTAACTTTCCAGCAAATCTTCATATCCTTCCTTTTCTTTAGGGCCTCAGATACTGAACAGCTCAGACTTTGCTCTGATCTATGACCTCATCTCTCAAGCCCTTAACCAGGGTTAACAGAGCTCACTTAGTTAACGGAGGTTACCAGGGTTTACAGTGTTAAAGCTTTGGTTCAGCATTAACCGCCTAAATCTGTTTATTTCTGAGATGCTGAGAGTCTGTGATCATGCACTCCACATGTAATACAGTGTCATTGATGACTTCTATTGCAGGAGTTAACTGAAAACAGTTGAAAACATGACGGGTTTTTAATCTTGTATTGTCAGAAACAAACCTGCGTTCTGCCTGGTGTCAGTCTTGCTGTCAGTCATTGCCTGCAGTCTTAGAAGGGAGCACTGGTTGTGGTTCTTCTGTCTTCTATGTTCTCAGTTTCAAATCTGGGAAGGTTTTTAACTTCCCCTTAGAAGGTTTTCTTAGTTCTTTTACTATTTACTTGTAGTACTATGTGATATTCAGCAATTGCCCAATGCCTTTCAATAGTTGAAGAAATCTGTTCAGTATCTGTTTCCAGTTGACTCTGCATAATGACAAGATCTTCCTAAGGTCCTGATCAGATGTTTTGTCTGGAATGCTTAGTCCTTCTCAGACATGCTTTCCAGTACCATAATGGATGCAAGGAAAGCTTCACTGTGAGCTCCAAGTTCCGATGTGAAACTTAATTTTCAATGATGCAAAATTTTCCAATACCACCATCCTAGATTTGAAAAATTACTCATTCACTTAGGATCCAGGGGTGCTCTAGGCTAGGACATAGAGTCTCAGTAGGTTGTGGATCAGTTTTCCTGTCCTCTCATGATCCTGCTGGTAGTCCCCAGCTATTGTCTTCATTTGGGGTGGGGGGTGAATAACTAGAGTCTAAAACCATTGGTTCTTCTCTCTCTTGCTTGTTTGTTTTGCTTTTTTATTTGTTTTAGTACTGAAGAGAGATTTCAGATTGAAAGCAATTGAGTTTGTAGCCTTTTATTGCCACAGCTGAGGCAGTGCAAAGTTTCAACATACCATCAAACCAGTGCATTTTTATACCTACCAACCAACTCTCAGATGGTAATGGCTGTCTTCTCCTACTATATATAATCAGCCTCTAACCATGAATCTTTAGGTGGACTAAGTCTTAGGCTTTATGAATAAGGACTGTATACAACAAGTACAACAAGTCTTGACAAATTTAGTTAATTTCTTAAATGCCAGAATACCTGTATAAAGTCAGACATTAGAAATGGATGCATCTTTATTCTACTAAGAGTGTGTCAAGTACTTTGCTGTCTCTGCTTTTAGATGATGACGTTTGGGGAGATTCTGTTTGGCTCTCTGGGGTAATATGATTCATAAGCTTTAAAGATTTCTCTGCTTGCGTTCTTCTTTGTAGATGGTGTCCACTCTTATCACAGGGTGCTGTACACTCCCTTGTTTTTGATGGAATCTATTTTTGCCTCCTCTTTTGAATGTTTTCTATAGACATCTGTGTTTTATTCCATGATGGACAGATCTGTTTATATTAACACATTGTTTCAACTATTCTTAAAACAAAAATATTTAACCAGCATTATTTGGTCAGCTTCTTCCATGTCTAATGCATAACCAGCTAACTTTTCCACAATATTTTTTGTTGATAAATTTCAAAACAATTGAGAAGAGGTAAACCATTGCTAATTCCATTCTATATGTTGCAAAACTGAGGCAAGAAAGGCAAAAGAATTGGCCTGAGGTTATTCAGTATTCCAGTGGAAGAGTCAGTGGGACATCTCCTGAGTTTCAGTCTAGTAATTTATATGCTAGCCTATATTGAGTTTCTGTAGTTGGATTCTCTAGATCTTTTTTTAGAAAATCGCAGATCTTACTGAAGCCAGTATTCATCATGAGTAGGTCCAAAGTAAAAGTATTATTGTATCAGCTATCAAGTAGGTTGATAACTCTATGTTTGCATTATTCTTCTTGGACTGGCTGAGACAATTTTTTTTTCTGTCACACAATGGCAAATGTCCGGTATATTGAAATAGATGCAATTACAATAGAAATTAGTGTGAGTTTTTAACCAGGCAGCTTTAATAAGTAGCGGCTGCTAAGCTATGATGACTAAAGCAGTACTAGTTGTTCATCTCAGTCAGTTGATGGAATATCCTAGAAGTGTTGGCTGATGTATAGCCCTAAGCACCCTCCCAAATAGCTAGAACACTCTTCAGGTTTCCATTAATTAAAAGGTACATGTCTCTTATAGTTGCTAGTGATAAATTTATTTCCACTTAGGACGTTCTACGTTTTGGAGGGGGCTTTAACAATTGTAACAACCAAATGGGCAGTTGAAGTGCTATTCCCTTATGTCACCTCCAGATCATTTGCTCTTCTAGCCATCTGAGGAATCATAAAATACTCTTTCACCTTGTACAAGATCACTGCCAGCCACCTGACTGGTTGCAGAGGAACATGCACAATTTGACCAGCTCATGTTAGCATCCAGGAAAAACTGGATCACAGAGATAAAAATCAGTTGTAATTGGCAGAACAGACTGATTTAATCTCTGAGGAAAGAGAAAATCAGTAAAAAAACTTTATTATATCTGATGTGAGGCTGCATGGGTGGCCTTCCAGTCACAAGCATGACAGAATGTAGTATTTATTGCAATGTACCTTTTAATTTATTTTATGGGAACTTTTTAGAGTTCCATTATGGAAACTTAGGGAATATGCTTCTCTCCATGCATTCTTCTTTCATAGCCTGACAGGAACTGCACTGTAATCAAAGCTGTAATTTCCTATTTAAATATATGTATGATTTTCTTCAAAATTATGGCATATTTTGTCAAATGAAAATAGTGGGTAACATCAAACTAAGTCTCAGCCCATAGCACTGTTTTAATCAGGCTTTAAGAAGTCCAAGAAATTGTTCTATTTCAGAATTTTGTCTTGGAAAAAGAAACATAATACTAAGTAGTAATGAAGGCCCAACCCAATCAACCTCACTGAAGTCATCAACCCAGTGACTAATGATGCTCATGAATTCGCAGAGCTTGATTAAAGTTACAAAGTGTTGTTTTAATGACCTTATGCAAGCAAATGGCAATTCTACACAGCTGAGGTGAATCTGTGTGCATATTTCAGGAAGCAGATACATGCTGATATTTTAATAAAGCATAGTCAGATCTCTTAAAGAATAGTGTATATAAGCCCAATTACAGATGGCAGTTCTCAAGAGCTCGTATATTATTTCTGGGGGATACTATGTGTACGAATACCGGAATTTACTTTGAAGAACATCCTCTTAATATATTTGTTTTATTTATTTATTTTTATTTATTTGGGTATCCATAGCTCATATTGCATTTTGTGAGCCATAAAATGTTTCATATTGTGAACAAATCTTTAGTTGGGAAGGTATCACTTATGTGGGTTTAAAACACTGGGGTCCTAATTTCGGGCATTACTCTCCTTGGAGTCTGTTATTGGGTTGAAATCTGTTGTGTGGTGCCTTACAGTTACTGCTGGGTTATCAAGTTTTACACTGGCAATTCATATTTAAAATTATGCTCCTTTCTTTTTCTTTGTTTTAAATAACACTTAAAATTATTAATAAAGCTACTTCAGGCTTTCTTAAATGTTTCACTCCAGTTGAAGTGAAACGTCTCCTTTGGTGCCAGGACGTTGTTGACATTTAAATTGGCATAGATCCTCTGAAATCATCAGTCATTCCAGTGTACTAGAGATCCAGACTGGATCCTCGGTTTCACAAGTTTAACAGATTTAAAATAAGGAGGAAAGAAAAGGATGGCAGACATAAAGGATATAAGAGAAATAAAATAGTTTATCTAATCAAAAGCATATATGCCAATAAAGCAAACTACAACAGTCAAAGGAAATAAACAAAACAGAGCAAGAATTCTGTAATTTGACATGTTTGCTTGACAGAGTACTTTTTGGGCCAGCCCTTGTGCTGGTGTAAAGTGGTGTATGAATATGAATACCAGTGGAGATTTGCTGATTGTATCCACTGAGAATCTGGTCCCTGTTATTTAAAATAATGTTTGTGTCGGCTGTTTCTCTGTTTATTTCAATAAGCAGTTCACTTCTGCATGAAAAGGCTCTCGGGGTGTTTTCATAAAATCATGGCACCCATAGCACAAGGTTACTATTGAATCAAGGCATCTTTGAATTGTGAAACTTTTCCTACTTGCATTTCTAATGTCATTTTCTATGGTTATGTTCTAAATGCCAGCCATAAAAAATTTCTATTTGTTCTCAGTTTTGGGTCAGTCACCACTTGGGTGTTTATGAAAGGATCGATGTATATACTGTCCAAAAGGATTTGGTAGGGGGTAGATTTGAATCACAAAAGTGGTTATGTTATTTTACTTAGGAAAAAGTCTTTTTTGTGCCCTTTTCAATATAAAAAAAAGATAAAATCCTATGTAAATAATACGTGTTTTTCCTGTAATGAATGTTCCTTTCATTCTGCATTTCTGTATAATATTGGAAATTGTGTTTTTATTAGAAGAGGCGTTGGATAGAAGCCAACAATTTTTTCTTTTAACTTGATATTTTGGGCTCTGATCTTTGTTAAAACTACAATGGCATGTATCTAGTACAGTCAGAGGTCATTTCTATAGCTACTACCATTTCCTATCATTTCTGGGGAATGTTTGTTTTCAAAACAAAGAATTGGGTTAAAGCTTAAGTTTCGTATTTCAGAACATATTTCAAACTGAAATTAAGAATGCTAAAACCTTTCCTTTAAAGGTCAGATGGTATTTATTATTATTATAAAAATGATCTGTGATTTATGAATTTAACTTCTCGTAAACCTCCTTTGTAACAGAATATGCAGTCAGAAGCTTAACATTACATTGTTTTCCTTTGACAACGTATCCACGAGACCACTGCAGCTGTTCCTTTACTCACAATAGCAGATTAATTAACACAATCGTATGCTGTTGGCTCCTACTCAATGAGTAGGTCTGCAGTGGGATAGATAGGTAAATCCTTTAAATGTGTATGAGATAAAGGATATACTATAGTAGTTTCATAACTAGCCAGTTTTGCTTCTGACTAGTCAGCCCTATCAGCAATGGTTCACTGACTACAGAAGCTGTGAGCTTACATTTCAAAGGCAGCCACACCTATTACAGAGCAATAATGCCTGCAACACAGCAAAACTCAAATATGTAAAAGCACAGGAACACTCAAATATCACCATATTTTTCTAAAATAACAGGCAATCTGCTTCAAGCATTTAGAGTTTATGGAGTAACCAGGAAAAAGAAGGGGCATTTTTGTTAGTTGCTTCGTTTTCTTAAAAAAAAAAAAGTTCAATCATTGCTTTCCTTAAATATCTTAATCTGGTCATTATTCACTTTTTGCCCACTGTGTATTAGAAATACTTGTGAGCAGCGGCCATGGCATCAGTTTTAAGCACCAAAAGAATTTTTCATCCATTTCTCTGTGTGTGCTAATGAACATGTGAGCAGCTAAATCTCCTTTTCCTAAACAAACAGTCATCAGCAGCATGTAAGTATTTATCTGGCAACTTTAGCTGACATTTTAGTGGATGCTAAAACCTTTGTTACCAGTAATGTAACTCCTCTTCCCGCCGCCCCCCCCCTTTCTTTCTTTCCTTTCTAAAATTTTTTTAACTTTAAAGAGAAACATAGCCTTTTGGGGAAAGAGTTAAGCAGCAAGTTTAAGAAAATTTCCTTTAGGGTTTCCACTAAAATCCACGAGGAAAATAATGCTATGCTTTTTAACAACGTTTACAGAAAACCTGAGAGCACAGCGAACTCCTATGTTAAAATTGTCTCATCTAAGGGACGAAGAAAACACGTTATGAGACCTCTGAACAAAACCACACACTAGCTTAATATCATTGAGGTCCTGTCTTGTCCGTGTTTTACTGCAGCTGAAGTTATGTGCTTTACATATTCTGTGAGATTTACTAATGGTATAAATATGTGTTTTGATCATACTAAAACATAAAAAGTGGGGATCATGGCTGAAGGGCTTTGCTGGCGTAGGAACAGCATCATCAGACCTACAGATGGGAGAAAACCAAATCTGGAATCTTTTTGTGCAACACAGTTGTTGAAAACGAACCAGCATGTTAATAGTGATCAGCTTTATATGTGAGAGTTCTTTTGAGTATCCAAAGCCACTTTCTTTTTGGAAAGGAAGAAACAGCTCTTGAGCTGGCTCCAGTTTCATCAAAGACGGTAGCAGGGAGATTTTTTTAGAGAATAGTTGGGTAGAAAATTTCCTTAACTTCTCTGGAGTGCTTCTGCTCCTTCTCCCTAATGCTGAAAGCAGAACGTGGTCTCAGGTCTTTCATTGTTAGTTTCCCTGTCAAAAATAACTAAGAAAAGTTTCTGCTTCCTTCAGCCTTCTCGTTTGCCAGAACTGAAATACTTGCAGCAGACAGCAGATTCGTGCCCTGCGAAGTACACGGCTGCAGCGTATTCTCCGTCAGGCTGACTGTGAAGGCCCTTGGGAGAGATGGACATACAGATGAGACTGACGGATGATAAAATTAGTTTATGCGCTACAAAAACTTGGTACTAGTGATAAATCCAGATGATGTTCAACTTCACTTTGTAGGAGTACTACCCTACAAAATCCAGGGAGATTATCACATTATTTAAATAGGGAGGGGAGGTCCAAGAATATTAGTGAAGAGTATTAGCAAGTGATATACTTTCATACCTGTATGACTTGCAGATTTATAATGTATTTCTCACTATATATATATGTTTTAGATTCATTGTACAGATGAACAGCTGAAAGTGAAGGAACTAAGAATCTTATTGTCAGCTGAAAAAGCAGTAGCTGCCAGTAGTGAGCTCATCTGGAAATCAGTTGCTTTTAACTGTCCTGCCTGAAGTCGCAGGCTTATCTTACTACTCTGTTGGATCTAGAACAAATGTCTTGACATGATCAAAGAAACAAAAGACATCATCTTATATAGTGTCAGTGCTGAGAACTGGGCTCAGGTGTGTTGTGATTTACAGACTGGATTCTGGTTCCCTGTGGATTGCTTCAGTGTTATGAGACCCAGGTGCTACAGGAGTTTTTTGAGCAGGCTAAGGAACATGTTTGGCCACTTGTCAGACTAAAGACCATGCCCTGCCTCTCTCAGAAGGAGAATTTTCCTTAATTTAGTTTGTGTAATTACATTCTTTAAGCCTAAATTGTCCATGCAGTTTCAATATGATACCATTTTCCTTACTGTTTTCAAACTGTCTGTTGTTTTTGGTTGTTGTTCAGGTTGCTTTCTGTCCCTGTGACAGGTGAAGAGGCGCCTGTGTAAACACACCTGCTACAACCGCTGCTGGACTTTGCATTCTATTAAGATAAAAGTTTTGGAATGTATATGATAAATATTAAGCCCTTTCTGAAATCTATCTGAAGATAGACTCAAAAGCTCTCCATCATCTGTCATCGCAACCCAGTTTAGGATCTGAGAAACTTTCCTCTTTTGTTACATTGGACTTGTCCCACCTAGTAGTTTCTACATTTTAAGGGTCTCTCTGAATTTATGTCATGGATTCCTGTTTTTCCAGAACTTGCAGTGAAATACTTGTAAATGTCCTGTGATGCAACAGCAATGTTTGTAGGCCTCTTAATGAACAATGCAGAAGACCATTGGCAATGGATGGAGCTTCCTGGCACTGGGAACTGCTCTATTAAAAGTTCCTTGAGAAGTGTTTTAGAACAAAGAGGTACTTTGATAAAAGCAAGCAAATGGACAGCTTAGAAAACAAGGTCATACAGAAGTCCATCAGTTTGTACCTGAACTGTGAATAAGGACTGCATTTTTTATTTTAAAGTAAGATGTTTATTTGTGTCAAGTCCGCTCTGCAATTATAAATATTTCATTCAGTGTAACTTTGCAAGTGTCTGGCAATGTGCATTTCTTATAACAATCTATGTATGGAGTGACACAGTAGTATTGATTTGTGTGATAGCTTCTACCTGTGATGTTTGTCTTTTAGTCTGTCAGGTCATCTGTGCTGAAATGAGTTGAACATATGATTTTAAATATTTAGGTTTACTGTAGTCTACTTCAAGTTTGTTACTGAATGTCACGGGGATGGGATAGGATTGGGAGTAAAGTGAAATGAACTTCTTTTTCCCACAAACAGTTCTGTAAGCCTAGGCAAGTAATTTTGTCTTTAAATGCTCCAGTTTCTGCTCTTCTAAAATACTGATGAGTTTTCTTTGTTGAATGCATTGAGATCTGTAGATAAATATTTGTGCACAAAAGCTAAATGGTGATGGTGCAGTGGTTTGTGGTATGCTGAGCTGAGTGAAACTAAGCCGAGCCCCACCCCTCTGGTTTTTAATATTTAAACAGGATAGTTGACGATTTCCATTTCAAACTGCATCCAAATAGTGTTCTCCAAGTTTGTGGTAGATGGAGTGGTTCACACTTTATCATCAGTTATCAAAACTTCAATTAACAGTAAGTTCGTACTGGGGATAATGTAAGTTTTGTACAACATTTTGGGGGGGTTCATATGAACAGTTATCAGAGACTTGAGTATGCAAACCTTTCAGGATTCTTTTTGGCCTTTGGAGAAGCAAAGTTAAGCTTTTTAATTTTACTGACATAGACCAATTCAAATGTACTCCCCCTTTAAATTAAGGAGATTTTTATTTAGTTATGAATTAGAGGATTTGTACAAAAATATCTTTGCACCCAACTGTCCAGAAATCCTAGAAATATGACTAATGTAGACATGATAGTATCCATACTTAGCAAAATTCTCCATTTTCTTCAGATACTAACTGTAACCTCCAGCACTGGAAGGTGCATCAGACAAAACCATACTTCTTTGGAAATACATGGTTAGGAGTTTTTAAGAGATGACTGTCATGGGTTGAGTCATTAGTGACAAAATGGTTAGATTCCCACCAAAAAAAAAAAAAAATAGATTAGCCTCTGACAGTGACCTTTATTATAAACTTGCATTTTATCACATTTGTAAGGTGCAGGTCAGACTTGTGTTGGGTTAGAGGTCTGTCCTTCCCCTCAACGGAATAGTGCTCTCCGTGGCAGATTTATTTCACAGGTACATTGAGTTTGATGCTTGTGTTTGCTATCATGGATATCTTAAAAAAGAAACAATTTATTTCCTTAATATTATTTTTTTCCTTAAAATAAATACTAAAGTTGTTTCTTAAAAAGAGAAAAAACCCAAACAACCAAACAACACTATAAATGTAAGTGTAGACTGGCAACAATTGCTTTTGAGTTTGAGAAATTGAACCTGAGGTTTGTTGCTTGCTCTGCTCCTGAAAAAGAATTTGTGCCTGAAAAGCATTCCTGCTTTTTCAGGTTATGTAAGCTGTTTTAATATTAGTTAAGTTTTAATATAAACTGTTACTTCTTGCAAATTCTGCTGTGCTTATGTCCTTAGATCATCATAGCTGTAACAGCATTATTACTATAAAATATAGTAGAGAATTGCAGTAAAAATTACTGAAACATATTCTACTTTTAAAATTGGATGGGGCTACCATTGACATCAGCATTAAAAGGCCAAACTGAGAAGATATCGTTACTGACACAGAGGAACATTTTTGCCTTTTTTCATAGTGTGTTGTTAGTGAGGCATGCCTTGTATATGGTTCCCCAAAGAGTCCAAAATCTTCACGTTACTTCCATTCCCAGCTTCTGTGTTCTGAAAACCCCACTGTGTCTAACCCAGGGACTCTGTCACAACTCATGAAGCACATCAGTTTCCCGGTTTCCCAAAACCAAATCCTGGTTTCGCTGAGCTCTAAGCAAAAACGCATCTTAAACACTGTGCAGGGTTCTGACCGGACCATGAAAAGCACCATTCAGTTCTCGGTGGAGATGGAAAACTTCCCATTCCCATTCTGGTACTATGCTGAGAAATGGGCTGGTGTTGGAATTCTGACCTTAAACAGCTTTGCAATGAGAAGCTGGTGGAGATGAGATAGTAACTTTCAAGTTCTAGAAGGATTTTTTTGTGTCTGGTGACCCAGGTTGCAAATGAGCTATGCCTTATTCTCTTGAACAATTCTGCAAGAAGTTACACTCCCAACAGCCCTGCAAGAGAGAGATCTCATTTAGCAATTAATCTCAGACTTGTTCTTTATTGCTGGAGGTCAGGGCTGCAGGGCTTCGGCATCAGCTATGGTTTTTACTTCATCAAAAGTTTTGTTGCAACTAAAGTACTATTGAAATACATAGGTTTTTTCCTTAATGGTTTGTTTGCATTTAGCAGTATTTCAAATATAAAGCAACCTACTTCTTCACTGGAAGCAAACGTTTTTGTGGTGTGAGATAGATGACTGATAAATGCCACTTTTTTCCCCATACAGGGTATATTCCTATGGTTGTAGGGACTATAAAACTCATAAGGAATGCATAATGAAAATTAGCAAGATGGCCATTAGCTTGGTGGATGCAGAAGAATCGTCGTTGACTAGATGGTTTGGCATTCTTACCTTAGTATTTCCATCCTGGTAACGAACAGGAAACTGTGTTTGATGTAGGCCATTGAAAAACAATGTTTGCTTACAACAGTCTTGCAGAATGCCACAAAGAACAGTGTAGATCTGAGGCTTGATGAGCTATACTGCATGGTGGTGTACAGTACATACTCCAGAAGAGTTTTGTTTAGGTTTCTTAATGGGCTTTGACAGGTTGTTTGTAGCTTAATTTACAAATGAATTTGATTAAAGAGCTCAATGAAAGAGTCTATATTGAAGTTTGGATTTGAAGTTGTGGTCTACTAAAATGAAATGGAGGCCTCCAAATTAACGCCTCTGGAAGTATTTGATTATCTTCATAGTTTGGGATTGTTTTCCATGCAGATACTCTGTGAAGTAAAAATGAATAAGCTATCCCCTTTGCCACCATTATCAATGATGAGGTTTTTGTTTGACTGTAATATTACAGGTGTTACCATAAGCTGAAGCATCTTGTGCTGAGTGGAACACAGGTCTAGTTCAGTTATAGTGGGGTGATGAAAGACTGTCTTTGTTCTTTCAGTTCCAATCTGTAATCTCAAAAAAGCCTCTTCGGGCCACAGGCTATGATGGAGCCATGGAGGGAGCAACAAGGCCACAGATGTGAGAAGACAGTGCCAGGAGGTGTTCCCTTGTACTCAGAAATAAATGACCAAGATAGCGTGGACTTAACTAAAATGACTGTACTTGTTTTATGGTGCTGGAATAGATCCCTGCACCTCTTACAGCTGCAGCAGACAGGAAGTTAAATAAAGATTAAATAAGGACCAGGAGCATATTTCAAGGTGCATATAGGTTTCATGGTTTTGAATCTTCCTTTGATTCCTGAGCTAAACTCTGTCGTTAAATCATGAAAGGAAAAAGTGGTTAGTAACATGCCAGGAAATAGGAAGAGTTCATCTGCAGGATTAATTTGTCCAAATGGATGCAGGTAGTGCAGGCTTTGATTGGAGCTGTGAACGATAGGAAAAGATATTTGGGAAATGCTCCTTAGCTGAAATGGTTAAATATTCAGTTCCATCTTCTTCATTACTTGTGGATTTTCACTTTGTTATAGCAGTGGTCGGCAACCGCTCAGAACTTGATTTATCAAGACAAGTATGCTCTGCAAACTAATGATTACTTTCTATATGAAGGCATTATCACTAAATCTGAAAAGAAAATATTACAGGCAGAAATTATAAGGTGAAGTTTATAAAACAAAGATATCCTTTGGCAGAATATGCTCTTATAATCAAGCTTTTAGCATACCATAGTTTAAAAAAAAATAGAAATTTTGCCCACATATACACTAATAAAAATAAATCTGTTTCCGATTACTAACTATGCAGCACAGGTGCTTGTTTGTTACGAGAGAGGCATGTTCATTAATTTTCAGCTATGAAAAGTGCACTGTGCCATAAATATACAATTCAAAATGTACTGCTGATAAATGAATACACAGATTGTTAATGTGCCAGAGTAGGGTATTGGGCATAAAACACATGCCAAACAGGAGCACATTGGTGATGTGCTAATGCTTTTAAATCTGGGTTTAATGTAGGCACATAACCAGCTTTTTACATTATTGCACTAACTTTTACCAGAATTTAGGGCAATATCTATTTTATGGGACGTTTTACTTTCTAGTATAATAATACTTTATACCTATATAGCACTATCATCCAGGGATCTCAAAGCACTTTACAAACATTAATTAAGTAAGCCTGTCAAATAGGTAAACTGAGTTTTACAGCAGCTCAGTGGTTGCACTGGAAATAAAGCCCTAGAGTTCTGATTCTCTACCTCTCTTACCTCTTTTATTTAGTTAGTTAGTTTATTTTAAACTACCCAGAGCATACAAGTGTTCAGTTGGAATTTGTAAACTGGAGGAGTTAGTTTTTTATTACATTTTTCCCTTGACTGTTCCCCTCTCGCTTCCGCTCCCACTCTGATGCTGTTCTCAGGGCTTGCATGCTCTGTCGTCCAACTGTCTGTCCAGAGACAGCCCTGCTGCACTGGGCTTCACCTGGCTTTCTGACCTGATTGCTGGGTGCTGAGATGGAGCGTTTGCCATGAAGCAGTGCACGTCATTTTTTCCTCTGTAGCTGCTACATGCACACCGACAGCAATGCTGAATTCCTGTTGCTCTCATTTCTCTCCAAGATTTCAGCTAGGAGATACCTGAACCTTGCGTGGGCTGGCGGTGGAGGGGACAGAGGGGGCTTTTATCTTACACCTGGAGACCTGTGTACGTTTTAAATTAGAATGCAAACTGAGTATTGTTAATGGTTTCAGCCTAGCAGGGCAGAGTAATAGAAGTCACTGTGGGGTTGAAGTAATTTTCATCTGTGAGTCGAGGAGGTGCCGTGCCGAGCTGCAGCGTGTGCTGCTGGTTAAGCATGAGCCCTGTTGGCAGTGCTGCGTGTAGAGCGG